>QFEO01010769.1:0-21147 GCA_003316615.1 Amanita pseudoporphyria | reverse complement strand
GTGGTGGCGTGGGGGGAGCCGCCATTGCTGCTCTTTTTTGCTCCTTGTAACGGACCAGCCGTCTAAATCACTATATGATAAAAGCGAAGTCTTACCTCGACCTCGGAGAACTTTTTGCTATACCTTGCTTTCAATTTTGGAAGCATGGTGTCGGCGTATTCATTATATGCCTGATTCGCTTCTTTCAGATCTTCTTTAATTCTCTTGCGAGTGCGCTCTTGAATTTCCTAAGTATAGTGAAACAAGGTCATCAAAACTT
The DNA here is from genome assembly GCA_003316615.1 of Amanita pseudoporphyria. Classification (NCBI taxonomy): domain Eukaryota; kingdom Fungi; phylum Basidiomycota; class Agaricomycetes; order Agaricales; family Amanitaceae; genus Amanita; species Amanita pseudoporphyria. The sequence goes on along the minus strand of QFEO01010769.1, from coordinate 20,888 downwards.
GCACAGATCATTGGCACCTTGAATGCGGTAAGAGGTACTATCGCATCTGTTGTGAGGGCAGCGCAAAACGCCTGACGGGCTTGAGCCTCTGCATTCATCAAAATCTCAATGACTCTCCAATATGGGTGAGAAATCATACCCCGCTCTACGTTGTCTCGCACCTCATTCCAGGCGCTGCGGGTTGTACTAAGGTCGCTTCGGTCATCTATGGACGCGTCGATTTGCTTCGCTTTGCGATATAGTTTGAGCAAAGAGTCAATGCTACAGGCATATTTGGTGTGTTGATTGCATGTGAGGAAAGAGGCATTTACTAGATCTCTTCAATTCGCTTCCTGTTGTCACCAATAGTCACGATTGTTCACATTGCTTAAAAGAATAACGGCATACCGTTCTAAGAAGAAATATAGGTAGGAGTCACTTAAGTACCGGATGTGAGTGTCGAAGGGGGGAATGGGGCTGTTGGTGAGATAGGCGGGGTCAGAGAGGGAGACCCTGGATGACGAAGTGGGTTGTTCCATGTCTCGAAGATCGTCGATCTCGTTTGCGCATATATGTAGCTTATAACAGGCAAGACCCCGAGCACCACTCTGACTATAGTTCAAACAGCGATTTATAAAGCACGGATCCGAAATGGAAAAACTCGTATATACATTCTTACAAGATGTCTGAATACCGTGTAGCTTCCTCGTCAGAGATCCAGAACCAAGCTAAGAGCACAAATCAAGATTTAAGGTCGGCGATAGCCATTGTTAGCATCCAAAGGTTCCCTTCCACCACGGGGTGCGGGATAGTCACGAACACCACTGTTACGGTGAACTTGTCCAGGGGAACGTCCAGAGTAACCATTTGCGTAACCTTGATCATAGGGGGCTGTGGTTCGCGGAGGTGGACTTTCAGATCTTCGCCTACTAAATGCCATGTTTGTCATTCGTGATGGGTTAAATGGGCTTTGCTCACCTGTATCTTGCAGATGACTCAGCAGTGGATCGAACGTAGTCTGGGTATCGACCAGGCGGAGGCGTAGGGGGCCGTCCACGATATTCCGGATGGTGGTCTCTGAGATCAACCATTTAGACAAATATACCGACAAGAAGCTGAAATTGATACCTTGGCGGATACTTATCTCGCTCATAGTCGTCGCGTGCCCTTGGTGGAGTCTTGGCGCGCCCTCCGGAAGCAGGCGGATATGCAGGGTACCTATCGTTAGGTCTTCGATCATAACGGTCATAGTAGGACGCGGGAGGTGGTGGGGGCGGAGGTGCACCGTAGCTTCGGTAAGAAGATTCAGTCGGAGGTGCATATCGACCACGATAATCCGACGGTGGTGGCGGTCCATAGCGCTCTCTGTCAGAAGCAGGAGGTCCACGTCTATAGTCATCATAATCTCGCGTACGACTAGGGGCAGGAGGATGCTCTCTATAGTCTCTTGGAGAGGGTGGTCGCCTCTGTTCCCGCGACATAGGTGGCGGCGGATAATCATAGCGAACGTCCCGAGGAGGGTTACGCGTAGAACTATAGTCGTCTCGAGTAGGCGGTGGATTTCTACCAGGTGTATAGTCACGTTCGATACGGTCAAGTAAAGGCGGCTCATAATGGGGCCGACGGTTGTGACTTCTGAAAATTCTGATAAGAATGAACTTAAATGCACAATATGGACCTGACGTACGTGGTCGGGGGATTCGTACACTCCCTGTGACGATTGAAATTTTTGTAAAAGTTCTACCATATACAAAGTTAGAAAGACAACGCACCTTGCCCAGTGGCCTAAATCACCGCATTTGAAACAGGCCCCAGGGTCTCCGTTAAACTTGGCAGTTCTGCCACCACGTGAAAGTTCAACTCGTATCTTGTTCCCCATGAAATACCCCTCATGATACTTGGCAACACTTTCTTCTGCGGCCTCACGACTATCGAATTCCTGCACATAGAAATGAACTAAAAGTGCCCAATCCAATAGTCACGACATACCACAAAGCCGTATCCTACTCTGTAAAGCTATCAGATTTGGTATAAATCTACAGGAAAGAAATGTCGCACTTCAATTCAATATTAACTATTTTGCCAATTTTTCCAAAGCAATTTTGTAGATCCTCTTGACGGGTGTGCTCGGGAAGACCACCAATGTAAACCTTATTCGGCTGCACAGGAGAAAGTAAACACCAGTCCAGACAAGTAAACAGTAGAAGAAGTTGTGCGGGTGGCAGCTCCAAGTCGCGTTAGGCTCCCAAAGACAAAGGGCAGCAAAGCATTAGGAGAGACATAAAGAGAAACAGCTCAAAGAAACAGTCTCAGCATAAGATGGCCAGTTGGAGCGAGATTCTCCGTCCATCGTTGCACAAAGCAATGATTATGAAGCAGGCACAGACAGACAAGAAGAGACCTAAGCACCTTGGCTTGCTTTTCGCCCCGGTATGGATCGGCTTTGTTACTTGAGACGGAAACTTCAACCGTACCGCCTCGAGAATACTCTGTGTTGTCGTGTTCCTGTCCAACCCGGTCATCCGCAGGCAAAGATGCACTATTGACAGGCTCGGAATTGCTTCCTGGCATCATTTGCTGGTTGTCTTGAACACCCCAAGAGTCGGACCGTCGTTGGACCTCGTCAGGAACGGCAGCCATAGGGACCGATGCACAGTGTCCAACAAGAGCTGAAATTTGATTTGAAGCTCCGATGACAAACCAGCACTCGCTTGGCCCGTGCACTTGCTATGGCCCGTGCACTGTTCAACTAACTACAGTTACCATGTCCAAATCGATACAAGGAATGGGAAACATTTAGAGTAGTAATGTCCAGAAAACGCTAGCTATTGTAATCGTCACCACTGCGGTCATGCCATACAGTGCATTGCCATCAGCAATAACCGTTTTAGCATTATTATGGCTGCTCCCCGAGGGCTTTGATGTTCCGGACGCGCTTGTGCCCGCTGATGCCGTCGGTACGAAAGTAGCTCCAGGATTGGAAATGCAGGAGCTGGCAGCCGCATTTGCAGCTGAGGCAGAAGTCGGTGCATTTGGACTGACTGTGCCGTTGCCAGCAAAGCTGCACGCTTGCGCATTGCGATTGTTGATTTCATAATATAAACTCATGACATAGGATAGTTTAATGGCTGCGTGCAAAATTAGTCAGATCACATACAACCAAATAACAGCTTACTTGGATCACAATCTGATATCCGGCCGTAGGTGCCTGTTGTACCGTTGCCGCCAATATCAGCGCAGGAAGCCCCTTTCTGACCAAGAAGGCTGCATGCAGTATCAGTTAATTGACCAACGATAACGCTATAGTTGGAAGTCGCTGGAGTGAATCGGCAGCTGAGATTGTTCTCTAGGCAATCGCACGCGGCTTCGTTCGGCGTGGGAGGTAAAGTGCTTGAAGCTACGAACACGCTACTTTGACTAGGACAGGCGGGATAAGAAGAGGCTGATGAGCTGCTCATTGAAGGGCTGTTGGGTGGGCTAACTTGGCCATATTGCGTTTTGAGCCTGTTGAAATCGTCGCTTGGTGTAACAGTTAAGCCATCCGTCGATATATTAACAATGCCGAATTGTCCTTGTACGCTCTGCGCAGGGAAATAACTGAAGGCAATTCCACCAGACCACACAGGCGACATCTGTGAACTGAACAGAGCACCAACCTCAGTCCATAACCGTGGAGGGCTTGTGATGCAACCGTATTCGCTAAAATAAGCCACAACGTCATACTGTGCATATGCATTATTTGTGTTGGCATAGGAGGCTTGGAACGAGGAGTCGCCACACCATTCGCTTAAAAGAAATGTCATCAGCACTTCGAGAAAGTGATCAGAATGACCTACTAATTATTGAGTCCATAGATATCAATCGCGCTCGAATCCGAATTTGACCCCGATGGATCACAAGTTAAAAAATCGGCAAGGGCATTTCGCCAGTCGACACTACCATCAACTGCTGCGTATCCTACCAATACATTGGATTTTTTCGATTTTCTTAAAAATTAATCAGTACGGTTGCGACTTCGAATACGATAAACAGGTTTTACAGGTAGGCTTTGATGTCCCGCGCAGCAGCCTTAACATATGGGGAGACTTGGGTATTATCTTGGAGGACCACCTCGTTGCCAACGTTATAGGCGAGAACATTATCATATTTGCTAAACACTTCAATAGTAGCCATGTATTCATCCAACAAATTCGTCGACCATGTCGGCACGGTACGATCAATGGACCCATTCAATGGAAGAGAGAGATCAATACTACAAATGCAATTAGTACCGTAAAAAACTCAAAAGCAAACGGCGTCAGACGCGTTACATTGTGTATATCCCAGCACTGCTGAACGTCGCCATGCAACTGTCGTGGTTCAAGCTTGAATTGACACTATATACCCTAATGGTATTGATTCCCAGTTGTTGCAAGTAGGGTAAATCGCGCTTGCAAGCATCGTCGAGTGCAAGTGGATCAATGAAAGACGAAGGCTCTCCAAAGTTGTTGCCCGCACTAGCAACAACAGCACCTGCAAGGACAAGTTGTCAAAAATGCCCGCAACATAGACGAGGTGATAAAGCAATGACCTTGTTCCTGGTATGCTACACCCTTGATATAAAACCTGTTCTGATCCTGGGTATAGAGGTATCGTCCTACGCGAGAGACTTGCTGAATGGCCAGCACATTGCAACACGATGAAGCCCAGGCTGCAAGAAGCAGCGCTTTTTTTAAGCCGGGATACATAAAGTCGAGGCAAAGACAGGGATAAAAGAACGTGATATTTGCTGACCAGTGACCCGGGTTTGTACGAACAAGGTGTTTATTGTGTTGTCATGCTGTCCACGGCATGGCATGTGCCGACTGCGGACTGCGGAAATTATGTTATGGAAAAAAATAAGTAGCAATGGTATCTATATACATGTCTGTTAACTATTAGGCATAAAGGTATATCCAGACGGCCTGCTGCTTCGAGGGTACTATAAAGTAATTGTGTATCATTGGCTTAGAGAACCGCGCAGGGTTTGGCATCGAGCCGGACCCGGCAGTATCTTCTAAATGCATCAGGATAGCATGTCAGCCGCGATACGTAAAGCAACTGCTACCACGTCAGAAGTGTGCAATACTTGAAATCGAACACTCACTTGATCAGGTATGGTATAACGGAGAGAAGTGACAATACAAATGCTGCCCATGCCAGCGACAATCCCGTACCAGCAGATACCACAATTCCCAAAGGGGCCTTCTGGGATCCAATAGTCATAGTATTCACAACCTCAGATTTCTTTATCAAGACGGTCCATATGCTGGCGCCAATGAGCAACAGAATTGTACTCGCGATGGATAGCAATCCAGAGACAACGAAGGTAAGATTATGCTTCGTAATCCCGCTGTTAACGTTAGTGTAGTATTATGCTGGGGGTCTGGTAACGATACGTACGCGAAAAACGTTACAGCGGTAAGTATTGCGCCGAGCAACAACATCCAGTAGGCTGCGCGGGAAGATTGCCCAAGGTATTTGGAATCCATTAAAGTCGTGTTTGCAAGGACAACTGAGGTAATGCTCGAGAAGTTTGCTATCATATCCGACGTGAGGGCATCGTACGGACGGAATTGGCTGCCAGCAGTGTGGTTGCCACACGTCCCTGCGGTGCTGTTGATGTAACCGCAATAGCTGTAGAGACCAAACTCATAATACTGTCGTAAGCCAAGTCCTTCTTGCAAAGGGGCAGATGCGTTTTTGGTATAAAGTCCAAGGATCGGATCGAACAAGGCGTTGTTGAGGGCCACTCTATTGAAATTGTCAGATGGGGGTCACAGGCATTGTCACGGTTCGCAACTTCCCCGTAGTCCGTCACATTGACCTCCACCTAGATCGATCGGACGTGAGTGTGAAAACGGGTTGAAGAACAACAAATAACCATAGCTATCTTTTGGGGGACATGCGAGGTGTTGATTTGCCCCACCTGCCACAGAGTTAGATGGTGATATGTCATGCGTGGTGGCGCCGTACGTGAACGAAAATCATAAGTAACATTGTCGTAAAACTATTGAATAAAAGTTAGCGGAGCAAAGAAAACTATACGACAATACTTGCGATAGAATGGATGCAATGCCGATGCAGAGCTCACCGCGCAAGCGCATGATACCCATAGTTGGGGAAGATGAAGGGGCGCCCGCACCCGAGCAGTGAACGCGACGAAAACGTGTTGGATGCTTCGGCAACTGCCGAGCCTCTCGTGCCTGCACAGCCACTGCACCGAGTCGACGTACATGTCTCCCTCCGTCCTTCTGCCATCAATGTCCGCCCCCTCGAGTCCACCAAATGGCACGCAGCCTCAGGGTCCATCAAAGGATACTCAGTTAAGGGGCTTTCAGTCCCAGGTCCTCCAGAGAGACTTGAATGCGAGTCCAGCGAAGCGACTGTCTGGTGCCGTAGAGAAGACAGTGGACAGGCTCGGCAGGAGCGTCTCTGGCATGGCCAGTCTCACAAACCATGCCGTTTCTCTTCCATATCCTCGCCAGCGGTTCTTCAGTCTTTCACGAGGAAACAAACAAAAGTTCACTGCAAAGGAAGGCGAAGGTATATTACATCTCTTCTGCCATGGGCATCCGCATATTTGAAAGCCTGCAGAGAACAAGACACCCTTATCCATAGACACTGGGATTGCCAACCTTTCCAGCTCTTCCGAACGACGTAATTCGGATGCACGAACCGGAGTTCACTGTGATTCGCCATTCATCTCTCCCCCTTCTCCTCCTCCCCGACCTTCTTTGAATTCTTTTAGAGGCAATCTATCGGTACGCAATGCCCACCAATTTGAGTTTGGCTGACCTATTGGGAAAAGATGCGCCTTGGAACGCAGACGCTGATCCAAGCCTTACAAGCATTGTCCTTAACTGAGCCTGATAACGAAGAAGTGTCGGATCACCGTAACGCTGCAAGCCCCGAGAGCGAGGAGGAAGGCGAACGTTAGTATTGCTCTAATAATGTGCCCTCGAGAAAGTACTCATTTCACGTAGAGAATTTTCTCGCTTCGTCAATACACACTATCTACCGTCCGGTCGCTCGTATACGTCGTCGCTCGGCTTTCGCCTCAAATGTGCCAACAATGGAGGAGCTTGGCACAGAGGAAACACCTGATTCCGATGAAGGGGAAGATTTTGAAACTTCATCAGCAGAAAGAGCCCCTGCAATAGCTACTTCCGAGTATAACGTTACACAAGTTGCTCTTAATAATGCAACAATACACCTAAGTCACTCACGACCGTCTGCGACAAGGACCAGCAGTTTGAACACTATAAAACTTCAGAGGAGATCACGCCTTGCAGAGAAATTGAGAGACGTTTTCGAATTACGTGGTATCGACGAAGTGTGTGCAGGTACGTCCGAAAGCCTATAAGATCGAACTACTTTATAACACTTTCTAGAATTCCCCTGCTGGTTATTACATTCAGTTCGTAAGTATTTTGACAGATGTTCATGTCACCTCTAAAGAGAGAATATCTGCATCAGTATTACAGGGCTACATGTATTTAACGAACTCATTTTTGTGTTTCTTTGCTCACATGCCGTCCAGGGAGGTGAGTGAACCTTCGATGTTGCAGATGCAGTTTGGATGATATTGAATAGGACCAAATACTCAAATCTGGCTCAATGAACAAGAAGGCCCAGCGGACCAAACGCTGGATCAAATACTGGTTCATATTGCGGAATGACGCTTTGTCATGGTATCAATCGTCATCCGTACGAGCATTTGCTTATATGTGGTGGCTTCTGCTGATCATAATGCTATTAGGATCCTTATTTCCCGCATGGAATTGTTGATCTGCGGTATACTTTATCATGCGAAGCAACGGGTGAAAAGGATATCCGCTTGAGAACAAACCAGAAGACGGTACTTCTATCAGCCGATTCTGTGCCGAGCCGCGATGAATGGGTCAAGGCCATCCGAAAGGTCATATTTAAGGCTCAGAATTCTGGAGATAGTGTTAAGGTTCGTCTCTCGTTCTGGCTGATTACCAGTTGCTAATCTGTGATTAGATAGCTATACCATACTCACTTATTCTAGATGTTGAGAAATCGTCGGCCATGGATTTTAGTGAGACGATCGAGGTGAAAGTGCTTGACAGAGAAGAACCATACTCTGTTGATTCCTATTTCTTCGCCTACTTCCGTGACATTTCGGTTGCGCTGGAGCAAATCCGCGATATTGTGCGCAGGTACCGCAATATCCCGACACCTGGTATTCCTCTGTCGGTCATCGATACGACATCGCGGTCCGCGCCAAGTTCAGCGATTGAGCGGTCAGTCAGCGTGCCAACCGAGTCAACAGGTATAAAGGCGAACACGGGTTTTCGCTTGGCCTCTTTTCTGAGACCCTTTTCGGACAATATTTCGCTCGTCCGTCCAGTGTTTTTTTCTGCTACCTCTGCCACCCCCACGGTTGAAGAGGCTGAGGATTTCACGCATGTCTCAAAGCGACTTGATTCTTCTTCATTTATACCCATTACTGCTTCGCCCATTCCACTGGGTCCGAATCCTCCTTTTAACTTGCCCCGAGGCGAGCCAGCTAGCAAATTATCCAATGACCATACGTATCCGCCGTCTACTTCCCATTCCACAATCGATTCCGGCCAATCTACTCCGAGCAGAGAGAGCAATAGTTCATGGGTTGTTGGTATGCCATCCTGGCTGAGGCCCCCGCGTCGGATTTTCGGAAGCTTCACGACAAACACGGTTCCGGTGCCCGGTTCTGAAGCACCTGGCATTCGAGAGATTTACTCTTCAGCAACCCCCACATCGGCAAAGCTCCCTGGTCCTGACTTGACCTACAGTGTGTTGGAAACCCCGGAAATGACCGTAGATGCCGAGAGTATTGAGAAATTTAGAGCCGCATTTGCATATGATGAAAAGGAGATCCTTTTGGGCTGTGATTACTTATGTTATCTTCTTTTGACTCCATTCTGACATTCCTTACTAGACTTTTCAGGATTCCTATTCAGATTACTGCCCGTGTACGGAAGATTGTACATCTCGACAAGTTATTTCTGCTTCAAGTCCACTGGTCCACTGTCAGGTCGCACTAGGGTCAGAACGGAATATATGTGGATGTCACTCATACTGATAATTATTCTTCAGATGGCATTACCGATTCGGGACATACTTGCGGTGGAAAAATCTAAAGCTACTCGGTTTGGTCACTATGGGCTTGTTGTTATCATAAAAGGACATGAAGAACTTTTCTTCGAGTTTAGGGTAGAGGATAGAAGAGATGCATTCGCAGCTCTATTGGATCGTCAAATGGACGATGTCAGAAAGAGACAGGTGACAGATAATGCGGCAGTCGCCGATTCATCAAAGCGAGATGGCCTTGTTCTTGAAGAATTTGAGTGTCGAACTACCGGTGATGAAGGTGACCTGTCATCTGAACATATGACAGACTCCTTGCCTGCTGTTATGTTTACGTCTGCTTCTTCAACGTTCTTGACATTCAAGCCCAGCAGCTCCTTACATTTCACATTTTTGACCATAGGGTCACGCGGAGATGTACAGCCATACATTGCTTTGGCCAAGGGCCTTATAGCCCATGGGCACCGATGCAGGATAGCAACCCATGGCGAGTTTCAACCATGGATTGAATCAGTGAGTGATCGATTACTCTATTTGATCGTTTATCATCTCATTTTCGTCCTTAGCATGGCATTGAATTTGGTTATGTTGGTGGTGATCCGGCAGAGCTGATGAGAATATGTGTCGAGAATGGCACGTTCACCGTCTCTTTCCTAAAGGAAGGGCTTCTAAAGGTTTATTCCATTATTTTTGGCTGGAGAAGTACTGAAGCTTTGTCAAGTTCCGTGGCTGGCTAGATGATCTTCTAAAGACTTCTTGGGAAGCGTGCCAAGGGACAGACGTTTTGATAGAAAGCCCCAGTGCTATGGCAGGATACCACATTGCTGAAGCGTTGCGCATTCCTTATTTCAGGGCATTTACGATGGTGTGGACGCGAACCAGGTTAGTGCTGGTCACGATCAAAGACTGACAAAGCATATTGACGTGTAGGTAAGGGCATATCCCCATGCCTTTGCAGTGCCAGAGAGGAAGGTAAGTAGGACTAGAAGGAGCTTGGTACGTTTAACTCACGATTGTTAAAACCAGATGGGTGGAAGTTATAATTACATGGTATGTTGCGATAGAGTCCTTGGATATGATGTTTATCCTCTTCGACAGTCGTACGTTATGTTTGACCAAGTATTCTGGAGGGCCATCTCCGGACAGATCAATCGATGGAGACGCAATGCTTTACACCTGGACAGTACAAGCTTGGATAAGATGGAGCCTCACAGAATACCGTTCCTGTACAACTTCAGTCCACATGTTGTCCCCCCTCCCCTCGACTGGCCAGAGTGGATTCGCGTGACAGGTTCGTATCGTGGTTATATTTCAATCCCGAAACCTGATTGTTGTCTGCCAAAAAGGATATTGGTTCCTGGATGACGCTGATGTCAGCGCCAAGAAATGGACACCACCACCTGACCTTGATAAGTTCATCAACGAAGCACGTGCCCTAAAGAAAAAGATTGTATACATCGGCTTTGGTAGCATTGTTGTTTCGGACCCAAAGGGTATGACACAATGTGTACTTGAAGCAGTAGTACAGAGTGGTGTCTATGCTATTCTGTCTAAAGGGTGGTCCGACAGACTTAACGCTAAGAACGGTGCTACATCGGACCCGGAAGCGCCACTACCGCCACAGATTTATTCAATTTCTTCAATACCACACGACTGGTTATTCAGACGCATTGATGCTGCTTGTCATCATGGTGGAGCAGGAACAACAGGCGCTAGCCTGCGAGGTGGGTTACGTTGCTGATTTTCTTATACTTTTGTTCTTATACATGCTAGCTGGCATACCAACGATTATCAAGCCTTTCTTTGGAGATCAATTCTTCTGTGCAGATAGAGTAGAGGCGCTGGGCGTCGGTTCTGCTGTTAGAAAAATGACGGTCGCCGCGTTGACGGAGGCATTTGTCACTGCAACTACTGACATTAAACAAATCAACCGTGCTAAACGTCTTGGTGAACAGATTCGATCTGTGAGTTTTGTCTTCCATATTTATAGCAATCCTTTCATCTGTAATGCGTAGGAAAATGGCGTTGCAACTGCCATCGAATCTATATATCGTGATTTAGAATATGCCCGAACTTTAATCAAACTGCGGCCAGCCGAGGAAGACGAGGTGGGTACTTTGGATTTCTGTGGTTCGCGATTTTGACAACCAATCAACGCAGTTATCTGGTCAATCAGGTGGCAGCGCGAGCGGACTTAGACGAGCCCCCAGTGAAGATTGGAGCGTGATATCCGAACAAGACGATCGACGTTCTTCTGTCAGTTCAAGGCGTAGCGAAAGTGGTATCACACGCAACAGCCTGTCCAAACGCACAAGCTTAACAGCCGCTGTTTTGTCGGTCTTGCCTGACTCGCTTACATCCGGCTCGCCACGATCCTCATCAGTACCATCATGATCTCCATCTGTTAATGTACTTGTATATATATAATTCCCGCAGTAGATTTCAGACCATTACACGCCTAGATTAGCTATAGCAACATATGTACACATCACTGGGCATTAACGTCGTAGTGTTCATCAAATACTTCCTTGCTAAATTGTCCGAAAGTTTTAGACGGGGTTAAGAGCTGGTCTGGGTTCGGTTGCATAAATAACGCGAAGGTTTCACGAGATATGGTCTGCTTTGAGCTACTTGGTCCTACTCTCACACAGTGAGGCGTAGCCTGTAGCCTGTCGCCTGTCGCCAACGCTAATGCTTCGCCAGTCTGAAAGGCGAGGCAATCGCGAGGAATTACGACCTTGGTCAACTTTCCGCCGCGGGTGCGGATATATAGACCTGACGAGGACGAAGGTGGGGGTACAACGCTTGGTTCGCCATCATTATTTTCTTGTAAGTACATGGCCTATTGAATGAGTGCCATGTCAGCACAAGTACATACACGTGCGATTAACTTACTGAGCACAAGCCAGTCAACATGGAATGGTCAAGATGGAACCCACACCAGTTATCAATAGATTCCTCCTTTAATTCAGCATTTTCAGATGGAGGGAAGTAATGTAAGAGGCGAGCCTTCGTAGTCTGCGATGTGCTGATAAGCTGGGGTAATGACATTGCAGAGTCGGACAAGTGGGGAAGAGCTGTCAGACAAGTCAGTTACCTCAACTCTGGTCAGAAATTGAAACCGATTACCAAAAGGCTGGCATGCTATGGCTAATTGGCATCCGACGTTGAACACAAATCTCGAGGGAATAGCGTTTCAGCAAGCGCTAAACACTGTAACTGTGATTACTTACCTTCCCAAGTCCTTAAAGGCTTCTTCAAAACCCTCGACACCCCTTTCATCAGATTTTGGCCCTAAGGCATGCTAAGCAAGACAGTACCTCAGCAGGGACGTACTTACATATGTTTCGGCCATAGTATTCGGGATAAAGCTTGGCCTCCCCCGCAGGAATGGTGGGAGAGTCAACTAGAGGGTTCGCATAGTAGGATCCCTTAAGTACGTCTGGGGAAGTCCGAGTCAGTGTACTTCACACCCGTTAAAGAAAGATAATGACCTGGTTTACCGTTCATGATTTCCTGTAGCCGTTCAGTCAAAAAACGAGGTCTATTATCATGCTGATAAGGTCACCTTGCCATGAGACCAGCCAAAACTATTACGATATAAGAAACAAAGTAATCGCACTCAGAAATTGAAGGAACTCACCTATATCGGCTGGAAGAATCTGCATATTTTTCACGAACGTCGGGATCAAGTTTGGCAAACCGGTGGGCCAGCTTCAGAAGGCGCTCCCGATAGGAAGAATAAACAGGAGGCAGATCGCGGACTACGATAATACCGAGGGATTGGGAATGCGAACCGAATGCCTCCTCTATAGATGGGATATGAGATACTTTTGTGCTTCAACTTTCGGTGCATACATACCGATCGAACTACCCAGGGACAGCGGAGAGGATACGAGGGCGGGGTATGAGATGACCACTGCACCCTCAGGCGTGTACTCGACAGCCTGTGTGATATGGTGGCGCGTTAGGTTGGCTATGCTACGGATGAGCCTTACCATCGTACTAGTATTTCACAGCTGACAAAACTTCAGCCCGCTCCTTTAATAAGTTGGGAACATGATCCGACCGCACGCGTGATAACATAGCGATAAGAATAACAAAAATATCATCTCTCAGTGTATGACAGCTTCTCACATGCATCTATGATACCAGCTTGAGAAAGAGCGTGCTCCAAGACTTCGCCGCTGTCATCAATAGACTGCAAAAAGCGAAGTACATCCCGACACAACTGCCAGTCTTTTGCATCCAAAGCTTTCTTCATCAGCCTCACAGCATCATCACAATTCTTGTCTAATTGTTCCGTACTATGCAGAACTAAGAGATACGAAGCGGCCGTCTTCAGCCGCTTCGAAGACAGACACGTCTTAACGCCATAATAAGAAAATAGTCGAACAAGTACGTCTTTAGACTTACCTCGAACAGCACCTTCGGGCTACCAACGACACTGAATAGGTATTTCCAATGTGTCATTTCTGTCTTTCTGGCGCATCCAACGACCACATCCAAAGCGACATCGAAATGGTCCAGAAATTCAACAGCGGAAGGCAGTCTTGCATCTTCAAGGGCTACAGATTGTTCCTCCGAATTGTGGTAAGCATCGACTTCCGACTCAACCACAGTGTGAAGAAGGATTTCCAACGCATGAGCAAAGTAAACCAAATCTTTGTAATGTGATGCAAAAGCGACTGCCTCCCTCACTTGGTGACTCTCAAGATGATGTAGCAAAAGGTGATGGATAAATAAATGTGACTATGTGGCAAGTCAGCAGATCATTTCAAGTGTCATACGAAACATCACAAACGCTAGTCGCATGCCTGAACATCACAAACGGAAGATTAGATCGTGCTGCAATCTCGTACTCAGCCCCGATTATGATACCCTTGTCCATAAGTACCGCTTTTCAGGCGTCAATCGCCGCGTCGAAGAACATGCGTATTTTACACTCACATAAGGGATAGAAATCCAAGGAGATCTTCACGCTTTCTTGCACATCAGCGGGACTTTCGCTTACTTTTTGTTGTAATGGGGGCGGTTCAATGGCGAGTGCATTCAACCATACACGTAGCCCTTTGCCATCGAACGCCCACAGAGAATTCTCCAAGGACCCAATTCCTCGGAGGTGTATCCAACAAAATTCCACGCGGTCTGCGAACACCTGAATATCATATTTGACGTCTCTGTATGCCGTCTGCTGCAGTTAGGACTGAAGCGCATAGAATCAAACAACCAGTGCTCACTTTACGTGGACGAAGTAGAATAAGTTGACCCCCTACGACCATCAAGACTGTCGCAACCGTGAGGTCATCGACTGGGTCACCTAGTTCTGTAGCATATATCGGATCGGGTTCACAATTACAGAGAAAAAAGAATATTCACGTTTGTGTGCGGAGGGTACCATCCAACTCAGTGTCCTCACGGCGGTGGTTTGGACAATGATGCCTTCGAAATTGATGCTTCCACAAAGGCGTAGTTTGAAACCTTTGGATCCAGGAATAACCAAGTAATGATAGAGATTGTTATCCACTGTGTAAACAAGCAAAGAGTTGTCTACAAGCGACATGATTACAATCGGTGACGATAAATTTTCTCGGCATAGCACATTTTGCGCCGTCAATTCCATATCGCGTGAGTAAAGTCGAACCTTGAGCACAGATCAATCCAAATTATCCGATATTATAGGCTGCCTTACCTGGTATTGTTTCCCTGTCTCAACAGCTACGATTAATATATGGTGAAACCAGAGCAGTCCGCCTCTGACAACGAAAGCTAGTTCTTGTTGTGGATCCAAAAACAACTTCCATCGGCCAGTGTTTGAGTTATAATGAGCAAGTCCTCTTCTACCAGCGATAGCGATGAGTCTTCCGTCACTACTCAATGAGGAATATCTGATGGGCCAATTGTTAACCAGGTAACTTTGAGGTATCTGCTCTTATTTCGTCAATAATTCCATCCGCCAGGCACTGATGATTACCTTTATGTGCTGCCAAACATCGGCCCCCGGATTGATAACACTCATGTCCGGCTGATCCGCACCTCTATAGACGAGAACCCGGTCATCCATCTGCAGAAACGCATATCTGGTATTGTCCTGGTGAAAAAAGCGTCGGCTTGCAAGCGTTTTGAATATTTGTTACAATCACATACAGGAGCCTGCTGTCCCGTTGCGGCACTCTTTGCAAATGGAATGGTAAAGAGATGGTCGTCGTTTGCTAAGAGTTAATCAATTCGAATGAGAGGTCCAACATAAGTTCAGGGGGCTTACTTCTCGATGTCGGAAACGCGAGCACAAAGAGCTCCAGATTGCCAGGTGCCCAGAACTTGAAAGGAAGTATTGGTATAAACAAAGTTAGTCATCTTGAGACGCTTACTAGGTCCTGAACACCGTACATGAAGGTGTCTCGAAATCTGTGTGTGGTTTCAGGAAACGTTGATAAGATATTGGTATGTGACCACCGACTTTGATCTGTCCACAGTATCTCCTGGACCGAAAGCCAGCGTGAGGCATCTCCCCCCAACACTGAGGACGCCCCATCCGTGCCTCCAGCCAACGGCAAGAACATAACCATCTGAGCTCCATTCCAGAGCACACACTTCGCCTGTCTGGTTATTGATCAACTCCGGCACATGAATATGTTGCGACTTGGGCATGACACCCGTTTTAGAAGGGAAATTTGCATACTCGAGAACGCCGCTGGTGACCCATGATTATCACGCCAGAAGAACCTCACAGTGCTAATAACGAACCTCTGAGTACCTATTGCAACGATTGAAAACTTGTTATTGACAGCAATGACCGTGGCTCGTCTTGGTTCGTTGTATGTATTCAAAGGGTCATCTGGGTCCCCATTTCCAATCACGCGTCGTTTTTGCACCCACTTCGGAGTCTTGAAGTCATGAATACACGTCCCCTGCCAAAGGCATGGTTGTGAGGAGTCATCGGCTAGTGAAGGGCTTTCTATGTTCTATGTGTGATAAGAGTTCCGCCACAGTGCTAAATCAGCAAACGTACGTGCATTCCATCCTCTGGCTCGTTGACTTCGGAAAAACTATCGCGTCCTTGCGATTCGCGTAGTTGTACAAAATAAGCCCTTCCGTCAGACGTAACCCACGTGTCTATCCCAACTGCTCGCCAGTGCTGTATAGCTACTACGGAGACTAAAGCTTAACGTTAGAAAACATATATTACGATCGAGCGGATGCCTACCATCAGATTCGACTAACCATGGAAAGTCGTCATCATTGATCACCCAGCTCTCATTTCCAATTTGTCGCTTGTACACACTGGCACTGTCATCCTGGTCACTATCATCACTGGGCCAAGGAATTCTCTGTACTGAAGCTGGATTCTTGGTTGAAAACACAATGTGATGTTTTCTCGACGAGACGCTGCCGAATGTTTCAACTTCTTTGTCATGCCGCGCATATACGTAGAACTCGCCTGAGCAGTATTCCGTCCACTCGGATGACCCCTTCGAATTGCAGAGAGATAGACTGCATAGACAAACCCTCGCCCGGGCCAGGCATCAAATCGCGTGGTGGAAGATTTAGAGTCTTGTAGGCGACGCTGTCCTTGTCGTACTCGACAGAAATAAGAACCAGAAACGACTCTGTGGTCTATGAGATTTGTTTAAAGCCAGACGGTGGCGCAGCGGACGTGAAGCCTCACCGAGATGACGATACGTGTACTATCGGGGGACCAGAAAGCATGGTTGTTCTCTCCGTGCTCAACTATTGATGTTGGTGTCCTGGAGAAATAAGCAAGGATGGCACATGGCTTGTGTGATGGTCAGTTGCGCGTCATGTGGGGATACGAGTGTCCGTACCCGAACGCGCCAGATGGTAAGACCAGTCCGAGTAAGCGTTAGAAAGAATGCTTTTCGAGGACTTGGACAAATTAACAACACTGGCTCGGGTGGTAGATTAGGTAGCGCGGGCACAGTAGATATTTGTCGCGCGGCGGAGGTTGGGAAATACATGGTGAGAAGCGAGTAAATGGTGCGCTAATTAATATTACTAATGATATACATGACGGCAATAATGTATGCATAGAAGTACACTGGTTTTAGATATAATCGCTGTCCCCTCAAGAAGATGGTGGTTGAAGCCAAGACTTGAGCTTATCCCAGAAACGAGCTTTGGATGTTGATCTGCAGTCACTTTCGCTACGGTTTGGCCTAACAGCCTCGGTCGACATAGCTCCTCCGAGAGTTATTGGTTGCAAACGGGATTGACGAAGCATTTCAAGGATCAAAGATACGCCTTCGCGTGACTAGCAAGGAAGGTCAGCGAAAAAATCAACTTGATAGCATACAGGGACTAACCCTCTGCACATGCGCTTTAAACCGGTTTAACCCATGATTTTCAATTCTTTTTGTAAGGCCCCACCCAAACCCGGATCGAATCCTGGCCTCTGTGGTTTGAAGAGTTTTGCTGACATAGTACGTCATTTCTGAGCGGCGCGTTCAGAGTCTCCCGCACTTACCCCTCAGGCGTCTGATGAAAGAGAGTGGATTCCTCAATCTGCATTACCTTGACATGATCCAAATTTTTTGTCCTGCATCTGACGGTTTTCGCAATCGGGTCGACTTCAGTTTCTTCAATGACCCAGTACTCAGCCCTTGAGATGATGCCCTTGGGTGCCCAGCGGGGTAAGGATCCTTTCTTGAGAATGAGACGGGTAGTCTGAAGAGAGCCGCTCGGTGTCTGGACGCGGGAGATGACATCGCAGGAAATGACATGTGAGGCGTAAGGATTAGGATAGCGGAGGAAGAAGGCGAGGGAAACAATGGACCAGGGATCGCTGGGAAGAGGGTTGGCGGGCGCACAGAGACAAGAGGGCTACTCACTCGAACAAGAAGGACTGGACAAAGAATTTCATGGGCAACGTCCCTGGTCACTAGGTCACTATCGCTGTCGTCTCTCTATTTGGATCTATTTACACTCGTAACTCTCGTCTTGCACCCCGGCCCAGCCAACACGCACCCGCAGCCCGTCGTGTGCCGGCCGGAGCCATATCTCCTTTCCCTTCTCGATCCCCACCAGTTCCGCCCCCCGTTGCTCATTCTCCGTCAGCACCCTTTTCGCCACCCCTCCCAGCATCTCTCCTATCGTCACATACTCCTCGTGTGATACGTCGTGCCCAAACCCAGTCAGGTATGTCCGTATAGCTCCTACTCTCCTTGCCACTTTTACCGCTTCCTCCAATCCGAAGTGTGATGTGTGTGGTCGTAGTCGCAGGCAGTCGAGCACAAGAACTGTTGTTGATTCTAGTAGTGGCCATACATCCTCTGGAATAAACGATGTATCCGAGATATACCCAATCTCATCCTGAATCTTGAACCCAAAACACATATACGGCTGAATTGACGCCTCCATTTTGCTTACTCCTTCTATCCCGTCTGGCTTACCGTGCGGTGCAATGACTTCTCTACTTGGGCTTGACGGTGTGGTCACCACATGTGTTGGCAAGTACGCCACAGGGGAAGCGGTCGAGAAAATACGTCCATGTTGAACTATCTTCGTTAGATAACACATCAATCGGATTACGAGTCACACGCACCTAAAAATGGTGTGATTTTTATTCCTGTGTCCCCAATCTCGAACGGACATTTATCAGATATAATGTGCCAACGGAATTCGGGAACCTGCCAGACCTACTTTCAGTAGGTTCTACCTGGACACGAAATAAGTTTACGGACGTCCCCACCGCCTGACGCAAACTCTTTTGATACCAAGTAAGGAAATGAACGTTGTACTTCGGTGAACGTTTCCTGCGACACATAGATATCGACATATGACTGAATTGCGCCTCCGAGCGTCCAACCTGCGAAGATCGCGAGTGAGAAATGGGACGATCGAAAAAATGCAATTAATTGATTAGTACCTCGCAAATCATCTAAGCCATTCATAGCTAGCACGAGTATCAATCAGTCGTAGCAGAAAAGTAACAAATGAGCATACCATCGGCATGAGCATGCGTTATTATTACTGCATCTATTTTCCGCAACCCATACTTGGGAAACCATTCAAGAGCGGCAGCTTGAAAAGTTTTTCCTGTATCTATGACGATAGTCCTGGAGCGGTCTAAGCATTACTGGCATGTAAGAATGAAGTTTACTGGCGCACACTAAACGTCCATCCTCAGCCGTGACTCGCAACACGGCACTGGTATTCCTTCTGATGTTTTTCTTCCCTTGAGGAGTTAATGTCGATAGACACGTTCTACAAGGTGGTTTCTCGTCTAGGGAAGCTGTCAAACAATCGACCTGAGGAATTCCCGATGACGTGCCGGTTCCGAGAAAGATGAGCTCAATGGATGGAGCAGTATCCTCTTTGAGTGACATTCCAACCATTGACGCCTGAATTCCCGTGTCCAGGAATGGCACAGTTAAGAGAATGTACAACTTGAACGGGTCTAAACAGTCCGATATTAGGGAGACACACAGGAGTTGTTACATTTCTTGTTTATGGCAAAGAAATTTATCCTTTCATGATGCCCCTCGCAACCTCTCACGATGTTTCAAGGTGCATGGAAAGCCTCCACATTTTCTTTTTGCAATACACTTCTCTCGCTAACCGATGCGGATGGCAGGTCATCTTTTTTTGTTTTATGATGCTACATAAACTAGAGCTTGAAAAACAGTTATATTTGAACAGCTTTAACGTTCTTCCACTACACTAACGTCAACATGTTAACACCATGGGGGTTCATCGAACGTTCATCACTACTTCGTAAATACTGCCAAATTGAATAAGAACGCTGCTCATTTCGTTTCAATGGCTACATACTGGAAACGACATCTTCGTCTTGAACTTGATGTGACAGGCTCACTTTCTGAGCGTGCGGAGAAAATTTACTTGACTTTCCCTGTCTTGCATAAGTAGACAACTCTAACAGCCCTATTATTATACTCACCCTATTACGACCTAACATCAGCTCACGAAAATTGGATCATGGTACGTGACGTACCAAACAAGTGCATAACGGAAATTCGCAGCCAGCGATCGATGTATACCGTCACACACATCCTATAGGCTGACCGTTAAAATACGGTGTTTCTCTCTGACCTATTGATGTTACCTCTATCGTTGCCCCTTTCCTTAGGCAAATTGGATCGTCAAGATCTGGATGAGCTCCACGCTTCTTCGTGTACACCTTCACCAGACCAAGATCATCCCATACTTGGTCAATCAGGTAATCGAGGCTGCCCCAAATGAGTCTTGAATTAGGGGACTAGAAAATTAAATTCACTTACTTCAGATCCATTTCGCAACTGATAACAACCGTGTTTGGTTCTCTTGCCAGCTTATCAACTTGCTCTAGGCTAATCGAGTCAATTTTATTGTATACGTCTGCAGGATGATCGTGAGTAGTTATCCTACAATAACAAGTAACACCAACAAATGCAAGGGATATATTTTCTGGTTCCTGGATTGACCATGAGTATCATGGATGAACACAAACTAATACATCAGTCCCACCAATTAGTACATCGATAAATTCGTCCGTAGTGATCTAAATCCTTGGCGTGAGCCCCATACGCGACATGGCGGGTCATACGCACATCTTCTCTAATCATAACGTCGCAATTATGCAATTTATCTACTCACGTGTAAGATGACTTTCCCGTATGGCAAAGGACTCACAGCCAGCTAAAATAGTTCTAATTGTCTTTTCATCCGTCCTGGTCAGCTTGACCGTTGTGTTGAATGTAATCTAGTTAATATTAGATTTACTGGTGGCCTGCTACAGAACGGCATATTTACCCCACCCGTCGTCTTCTTTTTGAATA
>QFEO01010758.1:0-12213 GCA_003316615.1 Amanita pseudoporphyria | reverse complement strand
CTGCTTTCATAGCTAAACTATAGAGAACGATTCATTCTGAGACCTTGGTTGTGTTAAGCCTTATAACATTGTCCCACCTTCAAGAATGAGGAATCGGACCAGGCGAAATCATTCGCGTGATCCCAGCACTTCAAGCACGTCTAGTCGACGACTTGCAGCCGTATCGCCATATAGAGTTGATTGTAAGCCATTAATCACTTCTAAGTTGTGCCACGTCTCACTCAGATTGTATTAGCTGCTCACAGGGCAAGATCTTCATCACGCAGGAGAGGCCATGATGAAGACACCTCTGAACGGGGGAGCCTTACTTATTACCAGCAATTTTCTAGTCCGAAGTCCAATCCAACCGTATCAAGTTCTCAAAGCTCTCCCGCTTCTGTTAATTTACCTTCTCCGGCATTGCCAGTCCTTGAGAATGTCCACGAAAACAGTCCTCCGTCCGCGACAAGTTTCAGTAATTTTGTTACGCCAATATCCCCAGTTCATTCTTCGTCATCCAATCACTTCGACTACGATTATTCCATGCAGAGTCCATTAATCCAGTCTAGTGCACAATGGAGTGATGGACAGAACCTAGATATGTTCTCTTCCTCGCAAGACCCGTTCGCGACACCCTTTAACCCATATGCATCGCCAGTGGATGGTACTTTTAGCGGATTCGAGACAGGTGATGCAAGTAATGCAATGTCTGGACTCCCCTCAGCACTGCCCTCATCGTCATTTGCGACTGGTCTCCCCTTTCGCGGTCTCGAATTCATAAGGAATTACAACCCAGGAGGGTATTCCACGGGTGAACGGGATGCTCTGTGGCAGAGCTTTGACCCGGGCGCTTTCGGATATGACCCGGAACTGCCGTTTACTCTTAATGATCTTTCAACAGATGGGCAGGAGGCTGGCCACTAATTAATAGAACGTGCCATCGTATGGGAACTTACTGATCGTGTTCGAGAACGGATTTCGATTTCTTACCTTACTTGTATCTTGTATCAGTATGCTACAAAATCATTACAATTACTGATATACCTACTTACCTAGCACGGCACGGCATCTACCAATACCAATAGAGGACGTGCTTGCATGGGCCTTAGTGAGCAATAATGTATATGTAATTAGATGTGTCTCGCCCCGTTGGCAGAAAAGTTTGCAACAGCAAGAGACTTGGATCGTCCATCTCGAGATCCGATGAACGGGCAGGTCTTCCAATAGGGCTAGCAATTGGCATGAAAGCGATAGTGGTCTTCAATACTGAAATAGGAATCGATGAGAGACCGCCAATGAAAATCCACACCGTTCCATAGAACTATAATTTTCACGACCAAATATTCTGGCGCTCTTGAATCGAATAAGGGCGCTACACCTAGACGAATTGGGATCGGTAAGTCGATACCAACTTCTACAACATCTGCTTTTTACGGATTACCAATAGTGGCATCAATCGCGAGGGCAAGAAATTCCATGCCTTGATCAATATAACGGAGACTTGATCCTTTTAACAGGTGTGTAAGTAGCATTGTCATACACTCATGGAAGTGGACTTACTGGACTTTTGGGAGGCTTTGAAAGGAATTATATTGCATATTCGGAGGCTTAATAGTAGGCAAGACACACAAACAGATGTTAGGTACTTTCCAGGTAAATATTCAGTACATGAGAAACACATAGGATATATTGTTAGAATCTCACTAATATGTCTCACATATGATATTTAAAGTAGTTCTTGAGTTACGAGTTTCATTTGGATTGAGGTATACAATGTCAAAGAAAACTGTTATTTCTATTGAGTACATGTTATGGTTATGAAATGCAGAAAAAAAAGAATGGCAGAACAAGGGAAATGGCCGGGGGAAAGGAGGTGACAAAAGAGACAGTGTGGGTAGGTAGAGAGCCAAGGGGAGCAGGTGAGGCTGGGGAGAATGCAATTAGTCCTCTTTCTTTTGAATCCGACATTTTTTGATGGACGTCTGGCCCAATCCGCGTTTACGGATGTCATAATATATATACCCTTCCCGAAATTTCTGGGATGTCGTTACTCACTAGGACTTTATGTGAGTAACGTCGTGCATGACTAACGCGATGTTCACGCGGGGGTCGGTGATTCCTCGGTTATTCTGTATCCGGCAAGTTCACTATAACTACGTTAGTTGAGCGCTGGACACGACACACTAAGAGATGCAGCACCCCGTTGTTCAATATACATCGGAGTCCTCATGGGCGATGGTGCGAGGTTATCCCCGTGATTTGTACATTACTGACAATATGACAGATCGAGGACAAATTCTCCCAATACGGTAAAGAAACGTTGGAAAAACTAATTCAATTTCTAGAAGTACGTTGTTTTTGGTTTGTATGTTTATCGAAACATTTCTGGTCATAATTAGGAGGAAGTATGGCCCGCGACCAGACTCGCATCGGCACAACTTCCTGTTGACCCTGAGAAGCGGTGGAAGACAGTCATTCCAGTCGTTGAGGAGTTGAAAGAGAAGGCAAAGAAGCGCGGCCTCTGGAACCTGTTTTTGAGCAAAGCACATTATCCTGAATTTGGTGTTCCATTGACAAATCTTGAGGTGCGCATGCGATAATGTCAGAATAATTATGCCATATTAATCATCCATCAGTATTCCGTCATGGCCGAACTTCTTGGCCGCGAAGGTCATAACATGGCGCCTGAAGTGGTGAATTGTTCCGCTCCAGACACTGGTAACATGGGTATGTACTACTTGAATAAAGTAATCATATGTTTAAACTTAGGTGGTAGAGGTCCTGGCCCGCTATGGATCTCCTGAGCAGCAGAAGAAGTGGCTTATGCCCTTGTTAAATGGTGAAATCAGGTCTGCATTCGCAATGACCGAGAAAGGCGGTGAGTGTGCCGCTAGTAGGTGAAGTTGGTGGATCGGCTCAACTCGTACTTAGTTGCATCTTCTGATGCCACGAACATTCGGACAACCATTCGTCAGGAGGGAAATGAGATTGTTATCAACGGACACAAATGGTTCGAATGCTGATTTTCGCAAATTCACGATAGAGCTAACCGGATATGCACAGGTTCATCAGCGGTGTTAGTAATCCACTGACAAAAGTGCATCTAGTGCTCGGAAAGAGTGACCCCAACAACAAAAGTACCCATCATCAACAGAGTATTGTCATCGTACCTGCAGACACCCCAGGAGTTAAGGTTATAAGACCAATGACCGTTTTTGGGTACGATGACGCGCCGGAGGGTCACTCCGAAGTAATTTACGACGATGTACGCGTACCGTTAAATAACTTGATTCTTGGCTGGGGCAGGGGTTTTGAGGTATGTCCGTCTTAGCCCGCACGAAGTTGTTATTAATTATTTTGTAGATTATTCAAGGTCGCCTTGGGTGAGCGCATTTCTATTAGAATTCCCAGTATGTTGATACATGCAAGGCCTGGTCGCATTCATCATTGCATGCGGACTATTGGTGCGGCCTCAGTGGCATTGGATTTAATGATTCAGCGTGTAACGGATCCCGTTCGGAAGACGTTCGGAAAACACCTATATCAGCATGGTACACCACATCATGATTTTCATTTCTGCGGCCCGCTTGCTGACGCGAGACAGAAACTATCGTTGCTGATATTGCTAAGATGCGTGGAGATATCGAATCTGCTCGGATGCTAGTTCTAAGTGCGGCGAACCAGGTGTGTATTATACAGCATTCACCTGTTTGGTTTTACATTTTTAATTTGTTCCTGCAGATAGATAAGCATAAAGCCAAAGGAGCTCTGAAAGAGATAGGGATTGCTAAAGTGAAGTACTTATTTTTCGTGGCATGAATTAATTGGCTGACTTAATCATAGTTTGTGGTGCCAACTTTGGCCCTCGATGTCGTTGACAGGGCGATGCAAGCCTTCGGTGCTGAAGGCATATCCCAAGATCAAGTGCTTGCCACTACGTGGGCAAATTTACGCACTCTGAGGTTTGCTGATGTATGTGGTCTATGCATTATTTCTAAGCTAACGATTGACACACTCGCTCTAAAGGGACCAGACGCCGTGTGTCTATAATGTTATTTGAAAAGAGTGTAAGACTAAATCTTTTCTATAGGTGCATATCCAGCAGGTTGGTTTAAAAGAATTGAAACGTGCGGATGGCCTGCACGAGAGGGCGGCGCAGAGGAAGAAGAAAGAAAAACTACTGTTTGAGAGGACTGGGATTAAGGCACAACTGTGATCGCTATGTTGTTTGTACGTATTATGTATAGTCTACTATAAAGTTGGCGTCAGCGTTACGCACACGAAGATAAAAATGTCCTTCTCCCATTCTACGCGGCAACAGGTTAGCGCTGCACGAAGCTGGCCTGTATCTACTGCACGGAAGAACTCGTCTCTGAGCACCAAGGCGCTTCCACCGGCTAAAATGCGGGCACTTATATCCCTATACCACCAATCAGACACATTTATAACGCCTCAAAACCTTTCGCAACGGATTGACGAAGCGTTCATCCCGTCTCTCAGGGAAGATGGCCGTCGGACATATGGTCTGATGTTCAACTCGAGGCAATCCGTGGAACTGAGGCAACTAAGGGAGCTGCTTGGGGCGCAGAGAGAGGCGCCGAAAATGGTGGAGCCAAACAGAGAACAGAAATCACTTAGTATGAGTGACTACAGAGATGTTCCTATCTGGAGCGGGCAGAAGGGGGAGCGGGAAAGAAAGGTGATGGAGGCACTGTATGGAGTAGAAAGAGGAGGGAAGGGGCAGATGTTACCAGGACTAGAGGTGTTACTGGAGGAGCGGGAGAGACTAGAAAAAGATCTGGAGGCAGATGAGGAGGACCGGGGCTGGCTGGAAGAGTCGTGATTAATGCTCAGAGCTCTTTGTTTTTTTTTTTTGAAGACAAATACATTAAATCCTATGTATGTGAAGAGACGACAACCCTCGAGGACTAAAAACGGTAGCGAAGAGTAAAACGTAGTAGAAAAAGAGAAGTAGTTGAAGATACTAATGTCTATACGGTGACACAATGCGTGTCGTCGAGTGTCCCTGCTGATGGATTGCAATTGAGGAACTTGATGATGTGTCCAAAATCATTTCGAGCTGTAGGAACTGCTAACCGAGGAAAAGGATTCTCGTACCACTCGCAACATGATTAGAGGACCTGACGAGTAAAATAGATTTCCGTTGCAAGGGAAGAGTCGGCTTGAACGTCCACCGCTTCCAGCCACAATCGTCATTCTCTCTGCCAAGTAATAACGCCCGCTCCACTCTTCCCTTCGCTGACACTCCCATCCGTTGCCAACAAGTTGACTTCCCTGTCGTCTGAACGCCGTAAGCTAAGCAGCGTATAACTTCTCCTAGGATTTTGGAGGGTGATCGAAATTGGCGTGTCGTACGCGCGCGGGCCATAGGTTGATGACGTGGTGGCCTGGTACGTTTTCATCATTTATGAACGCAAAGGGCTCATCAATGTCAGGCCAAGCTTTGACAGCAGTATGAAAGTTGTAACAATGCTCGTCGAGGACCGCACCCGGTACTCGCCGTTGAATGTGCTGAAAGGCGACTATAGACTCAAACTGCGTGAGTCGCCGCAATGGATGATGATCGTGTAACAGATGCATGAGCGCCGTCCATTTCTTTAACTGGCTATTGCAGGCCATCCTGACTGGTAGGTCCACCATTGTAAGCCCGAAATAGGCGTAGTGCGAAAAGCCCCTGTCATCCATCGTAATGCGTCTATAGCTTCTTCAGAAACCGCTGCACCGTTTTCCCATCCAGTCTGTACCATAGCTCCGAGCTATACGTCAAAACGGACCAGATGTACACCTTGAAAACTTGATATCGATGCGATGGAGAGAGACCCCCCCGCGGCATTCCTAATCATGCGCGCGGCCAATACACTAGAGCTACGCTTTATTAACATATTGTTGTACGTGATAGTCGAAAGAACCAAAGTAACGCCAAACCTTCTTCGGAGTCACCACCACCTCCATGCCGTCTGAATCCATGAGAGAGATTGAAAGGGAAGTCCGACGCCCCACAAATATGACGTCATCCCGTTGCGCCCCATCTGTGTCGTCAACATGTCCCGACTTGTTCGTAGTGCCAAATTCGGTAGTGGTTGGACAATGAACGAACTCAGAGCATATAACATTACCGTCGTTTATCAAGATGCTGCCACCTTTTTTGAGGGGCCCGATCTGCCCCAGCCCTCAATAAATCCAGAAGTCCTCACTGCTCTGGACCCAAACGATGCAGCCGACGATAATGTGTATGAGCTTCTTCGTCACATGGATCTCGCCATGTCTCTTGCCCCAGCGGAGGAATCTGCCGTCGATGATTTCGCTGTCCTTTTGTTACGCGCTCTCGGCTACACGAGGAGAGGTAGGGTTATCAGGACGAGGAAAGATATCCCACTCGTTATTTGTGGCGAGAACAAGCATACGAAGCCAGACGTATGTATTATTGATGATAACGAAATTTTACTGCTCGTCCAGGAAGACAAACGCCACCTGGAAATTTCAGATCCAGAACCACAGCTCATCGCAGGGGCCATTGCCGCGTTCGCTGCAAATAATCAGATCTGCCAGCAAACTCTCGCTCAACGCCCACTTTCGTCCAAGGACATGGCAGGGATTACCATGAAAGGCACTGCACCGACTTTCTACAAGATAAAAGTTACAACGGAACTTGTAACTTCGGTTGGGGGTGGCGCTTACCCGGATGTACCCACTGTCGTCTACGCGCACATTCCCGGTATTCCGAGGCCCAATCGCCGCTGGAGTGAAGGCATGAAGCCGTTGGACAATAGACGGCTCATTTTATCTTGTTATGAGGCGTTCAAGAAATATGTCAAATGACGTTGTGTTGTAACTAGTGATGCGTGGTTTAGATGGTGAACTCGAACTTTACGAGCTGATTGATCCGGGTGCTGCTGGGGATGGTGACCCCACCATGGTCGACGAAATGACTCCAGTGTCGTTGAAGTTGTCTACATGATATATTCATGTTCTCGCTAAGTACTAGTGCTGTCCGTGTATTAGAGGCAATGAAGTATTCTATGCCTATGCCTAGGCATGGCCATACTTCGGGTGTTTGCCATATTGAAACCGGCTTCACGGCATACAGGCAAACATATGGCGGTGCTGACAAGTTCCACCGGTTTTGGGGTGAAACTCACTGACCCCAGAAACTAATTGGACAGGCACGAAACTTGAAGGGAAATTCGTTCCAAGTTTATCCCAATGGTTTTTACAGAAAGACGGAGGATGTCAGAGGGAGGGCAGGCTACGTTCTCGGTTTCTACCCCTTCCGAAACGGGTTTACCTCACCCCCACTAGACCCACACGTGACCCACAGCCCCGCATGGGTCGCACACCGGCCCATGGCAATCTCTATCCCTATAATGGCACCAGTTTATCTCGCATAGCTGTACTCGTTTCTCCCCCTAATGTTTAGCCTACGCATGCTTCAGGACGTCTTCAGTAGGCCAGCGGACGAAGCTGCGAAGCTCAAGGCTTACGGCGTGCCCATTACGGCCGCTGATTGTAGGACTTGCAGTAACCCGTGCGACCAAGGTCAGATCAGCAAATATTTCCCACTTCCCTTCTTATCGTCTACCTTAAAACTTAGGCCACGATGAATATCCAAGCCGCTTTGATATTGACACCACCTCCCAGATGCTGGGAGCAGTAAAGCCATACCGTCGTCAAGTTCTCATCTCAACCGGTCGATCAGACTGGGACCGGGACGTCACGGAGACACCCAACTCTCTTGCAGCACATCTCAATGCTCGGCAGTCGGCCCCGATAGGGCCCATTACGACCCCCAATAATAAACCTGTTGAATCTCCAATCTTCCAACCCACCGACTCCAATAGAGTTTCCATCCTCAACGCTAGTCACCGCTCCATCTCCTTTAACGAGAATAACGAGACGGTCATTGTGTTTCCGGATTATAAGGTCGTGACCGAAGTTCATAGATCTGCCGATGGCGCGCAGAATCTCTGGAATGACATTGTTAGTCCGGTAGTTGACCGGACTGGGGTACCACGGGAGAAGTCTCCTTTGAAGTCATGGGTGCTCCCGTATGCTTGTGTGATATTACTTTGCAAGTCGCTAATTAATTTCCCCATTCTTTTACTAATTTTGGATCGACAGGTTCCCACAAGACCAGGGATAAACGGTGTAGTATCGCGGCTCCGAAGCTTGAACATGGTACATAATCCAAACCGCTTCTTACATCGCATCTCATTCGTATATTACTCAGGTTTCATACAATATCTTGGAGTGCATGGATGGCACGTCGACACTGAAATTGATGCATCGATCTGTCAGGAAACACCATTAGAAGACTTAGAATTACCTCGGGAAGAGCTGGATCAACGTTTTAGCGGCGAGCTCAAGAAAAGTTCGGAATCAAAGCGTGCCCTTATTCTCCGTATATCCCATATTGGCGGTCACAGATATGCTGGGAATTGTATCGTACGTTTTTATAGACTTCGTAGAGACGTTGATGGGTTGATTATTTTCAAAGATATATAATCCCCAGGGCTCTGCCGTATGGTACGGCCGAGTATCGCCGCACGAAGTGGAGTCTATAGTCACCAACACAATAATCGGAGGATTCGTTCTACCGTCACTTCTTCGGGGCGGCTTAGGTCTTTCCCGCCCCGGCTGCAGAACATTGTACGACTGGTAGCAGCTTTAAAATAAAATGGACTAGACGCTACTTGTATTTATCACCTGTAGTCAATATGTCGTGTATCCAAGCAACTAATGTGCATAATGCATCATCAGGCGCTCGTTAGAAACCTTACTAAATTGTCACATCAGAAAAAAAGAAAGACGTCCATTTTCATTGCGCATGATTATAGAATGAATGGGCATGTTAAGTGTAAAATATGAGTGCATATAGATAATGTAACAGAACGAGAACCGAAGCCCAAAGTGCGTTATATCAACCCCAATAAACAGAAGAACAGATTACCCAAAAAGCCAAATACTCATTCATACCCCATTTTAAACGTCGTCCAGAGAACTAAACGCGAGGCCTTTGCGACGTAAGTTGGCATACCGTCCTGCCGATCGTCCTGTATCCTCGAACTCGTCCTCCGTTGTCACTTCTGGCACCTCTTCGTCATCTACTGCATTCTCCTCATCTACCTTCTTCCTTGCTTGCAAGTTAGATGGCGGTACAATGCTGTCACCTCCCGAGAAGGTGAATCCTTTGAATTTCTCCTGTACGCTTCTCGTTAATGGACTACCTGCGTCATCCTTCCGCTTCTTCCGTTTGATCTGAATACCCCGTCCATTCGTGTTTCCACTGGAAATGTTTAGATTGCTCAGACTTCTATTAACTTTGGAAGCCCGTCGTTCGCTACCCAGCGGACCATTAGGAGTGTGAGTCAATCCACTCGAAGTACCAATGGACTGCGAGACCCAATCCTCTGAGGGGTCCTCCTCATCAAGGGCCATACTCTCAATATCCGGTTCAATGTCAGCAGAAGTGAATTCAGGATCAAAATTGTTCGTCGACTCGTCTGATTCAACGACGGGCTTAAATGGTGGTGTCACTTGTTTCTGTGAAAGTGCCTTCCAATCAATTGTCTTGAAAAACGGATGTTCTTTAAGTTCTTCTGCATCACGCTGTGCCCCGAGACGATGCTTCGGGTTCCGATTCAAAAGCTGTGGGTGCTCCAATTAGACGAAGGAAAGAGCGACAAGGACAAAAAGGAGGAGATACACACCCCTTTGACGAATTGTTTCCCGTCCTCACAGATTACACCCTTCGGGAACCGGATTTTACCAAAACAGATGTTCTTGTACATTTGCTGTGTATCTTCTGCATAGAATGGGCTCCAACCACAGCACATCTCAAAGAGGAGCACGCCAAGTGACCAAAAGTCTACAATTTTGGAGTATCCCTGCTCGTCTAGTAGGATCTCCGGAGCGAGGTATTCGGTGGTACCGCAAAAAGTCGTAGTGAGCTCATCTGGGCGCAAGTCTGCCTTGGAGAGCCCGAAGTCGCATAGCGCAACATGACCTGTTGCGTCTAATAGAATATTCTCTGGCTTTAGGTCTCTGGGGTAAAGCTAAAGACAGGGCGGTTGCTAGACCAGGAATACACCTACCGGTAGACTATATTATACTTGTGTAGATGTTCCAAGGCAAGTATAAGTTCTGCAATATAGAACCGCGCCCGCTCTTCACTAAAACGAGTCTCGCGCTGTAAGTGCCAAAAGAGTTCGCCCCCACTCTTGAAGTCGGTCACGAGGTATAGGTCGGTATCTGTCTGGAAACTAAATTTGAGGCCCACTAGGAAGGGTGAGTCTAATGAGCGCTGCAAAATTTTGCGTTCCCCAATGGTATGTGCAATTTCTTTCTTTGCAACAATTTCCTTTTTAGAAAGGACCTTCATAGCATATATTCGTTTCGTATCCTTCTTGCGAACCTGGAATACTTTGCCGAATGTACCACGGCCAATAAGCTTCAAAAACTCAAAGTCTCGTGGAGTCAAGGCTCGCTTAACCTGAATAAACTCTGATCAGCTGACTATCGGGACAGAAATAACGTTGATGACCCTACCTTATACTGTTCAAATGTAATCTGAACGCGCACTTCTCCTGTGATAGACTCATCTTCGAGGGTCGATAATCTATACAAAAACACAACTTTAGTTAGTCGAAGATAATCCGACATATATACCAGCTTATCAAAGTGATCGAGAAAAAAGTTAAATGAACAAGTTTGACTTACTTATACCACTCGTCAACGGTGTGATCATGAATCAGAAGAGGTTTGATCTGAACGGCACCTAGGAATCCGAGGTCCGATACAGATCGATCGTAAATGGTAAACATGATGGGAGAGTCTTCAGAGGTAACATCGCTAAAAGGAACATCGTCAGTCGGTGAAGAAGGGCATGGGTTACGGTACGCTTACAATGATACCTCGTGCTTCCATACAGGATTGTGGGGAGAGAGTCGGTTGAAGAATCCGCTTGCGATGCCCGATGATTTCGGCGACGATATGGAGGATGAAGGCGAAGCATTGGCAGATTTGACGCGCCTGGTCCCATCGGTGGCGATGGCCTTGGATTCGATCGCCCCTAACGCGGCGACGGCATTGCTAGACTGAATGCGGGAGAGGGTGGTGGCGACGCCTTTAACCTCTTTACCGCTTTCGTCGATGGGATCCCGACTGATGAATTCGTTCTGTTCGAATTGAACAACGACGTAAGGGCGGGCGTGGACTGAGCGGGCTTTGAGGCCACGAGCCTGGATGAGTTTTACATGGATCTGGCCCTTGGAAGTGTTTGTAGTGGGAGCGGAGGAGGATGTCTGAGAAGCAGATGCAGAGGATGACGACGATGACGATGAGACTGAGGACATGCTTGAAAGCTCTTTGCGGGGGCCTGGAGGTGGGCGATGCATCTTAAACTCTGGAGCATGAAGAGAGAGCTGGGTAGTGGGTAGTGCAACAGGAAAGGCAGCGGCTAAAGGCGTGAGATCGGACAGGTCCGATCCGCCGTTAAGCGAGGCTGAAGCTGACGGAACGAAGGGCGACGGGGACGAATGAGCGTTCAGGAGGGGATGACAGGCGGTGGGAGTGAGAGGCGCCGGCTGCGCATCGAACGGATTCTGCTCGGTGCGGGGCGAGGAGGGCGGTTTGGGCGTAAGCTGGTCGGAAGGCGTCGATGGCCAGAGTCTGAGCATGGGGGCAATGCAGGACCCAACGCCGGCACTCAAATAGCCAACGGTGGAGCTCAATTTTACACGCTTTCTATAGGGGCTGACAGTCGCCCCCGCGCCAGCCCAAGCACCTTCATCGCCCCGCCCGCTGCCATCCCCAGCACCGCCATCTGCCGCGCGCTCTTCCACCCCACTCTATCTGTCCCCCGTCAGCTGCCAGCCGCCCTGCCTCTGCACACACTTACATATCGCCGCATATATACATCCCGTTCCCACCCCCGCTCCCACCTCCTTCCCACCACCCCATCCTATCTGGTCCAGCCCCTCCTCGATCCCCACCCAGCCAAGCCCTACCAGGCCCAGCCGTCCACCCTCTGCCGCTGCCCCCTTCAGTCCTCCAAGCATTACTTTGTAATTCTTAGTCTTGTTGTAAAAATACCATCCCTGTACCGTAGTAGGAGGCCGATGCACATTTTCCGCCAGGAATTGCAGCGAGGCAGTCCGGCCTCCACGTACGAGTCCCATTGCAGCCCCTACAGTGAATGCTGCGCCAGGCACTAGA
>QFEO01010752.1:0-23213 GCA_003316615.1 Amanita pseudoporphyria | reverse complement strand
CCTGAAGAGTTATAGCTTTTTTTATGGATATATTTCATGCCGTGCTTACATGACCTTATAATCAATGGGCAAATTAGGAATAAAATACTCACTTTTCAACAAAAGGATTGGCTTTTGATATTAATATACTCTGGTTAAGGAGAGGATATACGTCGATAGCACTGGGCCACTCTTCTTAAATCAATTATAGACGTCGTCAACAGATTTGCGCAGGGTTCGGATGATACATGCATAATGACGCGATGTGAATGGATGAAGTACAGCAGTCTACGAATTTACTTTCCATAGTGGACGCTTGCGCAGTTTCCTAGTAATGTGTACAGTACTTCCACCAAAGTTATTCCCACCAAACGCAAGAACAACTGTTTCTTCTGCACCTGCACCACGAGCAATGCCCTGCTTCCTCAACTCTATAGCATCTTTTGCGAATTTGAACCGAGCCTGATCGGTCCCTGTAAAAGGACGTTGAGTATGAGAAAACGATAATCTCGCGTGGGACGTACCGATCTGGAACGTGGGTGATTCCACAGCAGCTTTAAACATCTCAAATGGCGCTCTGGCGTATATCCGCAAGAGTAGGTCACGCCCCTTTGCCTCGGATTGCTCCTGAGGACATTTATGTATTTCAAGGACTTCAGGTAATATGACAACCAGGAAGTGAAGGACGTCATCCCGCAGTCTTAAGGCGTACTGCCCAAAGACGTATATCGTTGAGAGATCTGGTGACGTCGTCCCGTCTGTGGGTAGCGGAATAGAGTCAACGAAATCCAGCCATTCGCCTATACTGTCGACGGTGATTGAACGCCTGCATGTTTCATATGCAAATTGGCACAGATCATTCATGCCGCCCAACAAACACCCAGCAGCGAGTACTGCTCTCGCGTTATCAGGCCTTATTAGGTTCAATGAGACGACTGAGTATAGATACCCCAGAGCTATTTTTCAACCATAAACAAACCATCGCCCAAAACAAAACAAAAAGATGTACCTATAGCGAAGCCCTAAGTGTGATAATTAGGTAAATTATCGATGAATGTTCAAAAGTGATGATCCTTACCTCTTGGGTAACTTCAGGCTCATCATCTAAGCGCACATCTATGACGTGCTGGCCACTTGTTTGAGGAGATGTGGACATAAGATGGGCAAGATACGGGGAGCGGGACAATATTATGGCATGAAGCCTATAGACATTTTGATGTACATGCTATCACATAGGTTCAGGGGAACTGCATAGAGTAATTAATTCTATAGGCTTACGAGTATGGTATCCGCGTAATTCTAACCAAATTGACTCAGGCATTGTCATAAACCGGGGATAACTTAACTTACACCTGTCTGAAAACCCGAGTGATATAGATGATTGACTATTTCTTCGTTATGATGGTTTGGATACGGAATGCTGCGTGGAAGGAGTCAGGATCAAGCGCGACGAGGACACAGATGTCCAGTGACAAACAAGAACCAGCTACAACTCACTGCGAATAACCGTTGACGGGGTACACTGAAATACTCGAGCCATTTACGGTATCATATTGGCCGGCGTCTGAGTGAGAAGAGCCATTTGTGAATTTGGAAGAGCCATTGGGAGTAATAGGAGTGGAGGAATGTGAACTCATGAAGGCAACGTAGAATAGATTCGGGAACTATCCAGTCACATTTGTCACGCGCCCTCCCAGCCACTCCTTCATCTCTCTAACGTCAAGCACAGTCCCAAATGTTCCTTCCGTCTTCTCCATACGCACAAAACTGTTCATCAAGTTTGTTTTGACCCCTTTTTGCGCTGCGAGCGCGCCTATAATTGGCGGGTACTCGGGTGGTGGCAAAGTGTATTCAGCCTCCCGAAACTAGGTTTATTGGTCAACCTCGTCCCTGCAGGTTGCTCTGTATAGCCGCACCATATGAGAGCGGTCGGACGCAAAATTGTCAATGAATACATCTCCAGGAACTGCCCTGAAGAGACTAGTCATCATCACCATTAGTGATGGAAAGCTTATATTAGTATAGGTTACCTGCAATATAGTTCGTTGTCTGTCATAAAAACTTGTTTTAAATAGTCTAGACCATGCTATTCAGTACCAGGCTCATTTATCAGGATGAGCACAACCTTGAGCTGGACAAGGCATGGACAAGAT
This sequence comes from Amanita pseudoporphyria, assembly GCA_003316615.1. Lineage (NCBI taxonomy): Eukaryota > Fungi > Basidiomycota > Agaricomycetes > Agaricales > Amanitaceae > Amanita > Amanita pseudoporphyria. Next base: position 21,081 of record QFEO01010752.1, on the reverse strand, counting down.
GGTGTCAAAGTCGTATATCCAGGCCTGATCCTGGCTGTCTCCATTACGAGGTGTAAGGAGCAGTACTACATGGTAATCCCACACCACGGCCGAGAACGGCGACTGTGCGTTTTTCTGCTTCCACAAGGCAACCTTCACTTGTTCATGAATCACGCTTCAGTCATTGTCCGATCTGACGAGTCCTACTGACCGTCTTGTTTTGATTTGAAATGAAAACAGCATAGATATTCCATATACGCGTGACCTCGTTATTCTCCAGAAACCTCTGACATAGAATATAAATGTTCTCTTCGCACCAGTGACTCGTACACATGCTCTGGGCAGGCAAATGTGGAGGTGACATAGTGAATTAATGAATTACGTAAAATTAATGGCTAATCTACCTCCAATCGTCAAAACTTTTGTCGCGTGAAATCAAAAAGACGACAAAAGACATGCTGCACCACTGAGTTGTCTTCTAACGTCATGATGGTCAACATCATGAGCTGTACGTGGAGATAAGCGAGCGCTTCGGTAATGTTAATGCTTAACTCACTGTCTTCCACCTCTCCCCAACGTTCTATTTGACTGTTAACTTCGACATGCGCGGCTAGAGATGCCTCCTCTGGGGTAACACGTTTCTTGACCAATGCTAAAGCAATGATAAACGATTTTGTTGCGAGGGTTGCGCGTTCCATTGCTTTGAGATATTGAGATAGTGACTCGTCAGGAAATGATTAACAAACCTGCTAGCTCCCATTGATCAAGACCATCCAGAACCTCTCTCAGTTTCTGTTTCGTTTCCGCCGGTTGGGAACCGAAGATGATGGAATTAGTTCTCATTATCTCCACGCCATAGGCGTTTCGAATCCAAGCATGTAAAGGGTTCCAGTGTTTAGTTTGAAGATCGACCAAGTGTGAAGGGTGTTCCTGATAGAAACTGGATGTATATAGTAAACGAGTTGTAGGCGTGCGCGAACGGTTTGCATACCATATTGTATCTGTCTCCAAGTATTGAAGCAGCGAATCCTGGATTTCATCACGAATTTTTCTTTCCTTGAATGCGTCAATGGCGCGTGCGGCTAGTGAACTCTAGATCTTGCGTAAAATTTTCCCATTTTTGTTGGTGGAGTTCTTTACCATTGTTAATGCATGTGGTTTAATGATTTTTTCTTGGTTATCCCATTCTACAGCAATCAGCGAAGCTACGAGTGTCTTATTGGAAGGTAGTAACATAGTGTTTCCAGAGGATGTTTTCAGAGGACGCTTGTCTAAAGTAACCGCGTACGAATCTCCGCGTTTCTCAATGCTGACGTCTTTCCAGAACCGTTTCAATGTGGCTATGGTAGCGGTTAGGGCTTGAACTCGTATCATTGGAAGCAACATTACGCTCGGGATCTGCGGCTGGGGCATCATTTTGTGCAGTTGTCAGTCTCCGAATGACTCCTGTGGACCGCAAGAGAGACGTGACGGCCGGCGCAGTAGAGGGCGAGGACAGATACTGTCGGAGCATCGGAAGTTGATGACGCGTGACGCGTGACGGGCGAACGCGCATACATGCAGTCGGCACAACCGACAATATCCTCCTTCTTCAAACCAAAGAAGAGGCCCGTTTCTCCAATAGACCTTACTACAGATGGCCCTTCCGTCTCAAAGAAGTCTAAACATTTTGAAGCGACCCACAGTTCACGCTCGAGCCTCCAACAATGGTCGTTCGCACCACCGCAGAATATAGAACCCAAAAGGGGAAGAGTCTCTTTGCTGGATGACGCGCGTATGTTAGTGGACGATGAGGAAGGAGAAGAAAATAGAGAACAAGATGCTCTGAGCCGTGGACAGCCTGTTGCACATCCTACACATCCTGTACGCGGTGCAAAAAAGCGTAAGATACAAGAAATTGGACCAAGCGGCGAGCCATATACACCTTTGGAGCTCCAGGTACACTTTTTATTGCCGTTTCGTTGCACGAAATGACCGTAGATAAGGTATTGAAGCTCAAGAGGGAGCATCCAGGAACACTCCTCATGATCGAAGTCGGTTATAAGTATAAGTTCTACGGTGACGATGCTAAGGTTCTCGTTCGATGTTATACCCTCATTGCAGTCGACTGAGGCCTGTTGATCTAAGGTGGCCAGCAAGGAACTTGGTATGGTTGCTTACACTGATCGCAATTTTCTTGTTGCGTCTATACCTACACATAGACGTGATGTACACCTCAAGAAGTACTTCTTGGTCATCCATCTTTTAGCATCACTGCTGAGTATCGGCATTATAGGCTATTATCGCAAGCATACAGGGTTGGTATAGTCGGACAAGTGGAGACCGCTGCTCTCAAAAAAGTGGGCGATAATAGAAATGCGCCATTCGAGAGGAAATTATTGCATTTATATACTGCCGCAACGTCAGTGATATTTGATAAGTCTAAGAAGGAAATTGATAGCGCTTTAGCTATGTGGATCCCTTAGGATCTTTGGACGATACGGAACGGTTCATGCCACCTCTTCTTATGTGTCTGGTAGAGGAGCGAATCCGAAGCGGTCAGAACGATGTGCGAATAGGTGTCATCACTGTCTGCCCAAGCACAGGTGATGTTGTCTGGGATGACTTTGAGGGTAAAAAAATTATCTCATTTCGAGTATAGCCAAGATCTCATTTTGCTACAGATACGCCCATGCGCATTGAGCTCGAGGTAGTTCAATACTCCTATTCGACGAACTGCTTACTGAATCATGCAGACACGACTGGCCCATACTAGGCCTGCAGAGCTACTACGGCCTTCAGAAGGTCTTACTGGGTCAACTAATAAACTGCTCTCCCATTTCGCATCGTAAGCTTTGTTGGCTTGTACGTCTTTGTCATGACCGAAAGCTGCCCCAACAGCTCCTTCATTACTGGAACCAGAATCCGTGTCGAGACCATTCCTGAAGTCATGTCATATGACGAAGCTTTCGATTTCGTCTCGGATTTTTATGTAAGTAGTCAACGTTCGGCGAAAGCGTCAGCAGGTTTCGCATCAGGTTGGTTCACTCCGATTAATGTTGGCGAGTCTGACTTTTCCATGTTGCTAGGGAGACTACTAGCAGCAACGGTTGATTTTCCTAAACGCGTCACGGTTGCCTTAGCGCATGTCATCCGACACTTGAAGACCTTCTGTATTTCGGACGTATTGCTCGAAACTAAATTCTTCGATAAATTTTCCTCAAGAGTTCATATGTTATTGGCCGCAAACACTCTGTCTAATCTCGAATTGTATAGGAATGAAACAGATTATACGGTTAAAGGCTCGTTACTATGGGTACTGGACAACACGAAAACCAAGTTCGGGGCACGCATGCTAAAGCAGTGGATTGGTAGACCACTCATTGATAAGCGGTGAGTGTATCAATCTAGTAATTTCCCAGGCTTGGCTGAAACTAATGCCTAAGCGTTCTACAAGAGAGAGCAGAAGCTGTGGAGGAGATTCTAGAGAGCTCATCTGAGCACTTGCACGTACTTCGTGAAACCCTTAAAGGACTCCCTGACCTTGCTAGAGGATTGTGCAGAATCCAATATGGTCAAGCAAGTAGATTTGTTCCGCTCAAATTCACATATCTAACCATATGGTCAGTGTACGCCGCAAGAGCTTGCAGTTCTTCTTCCAGCCTTCAATAAAGTGGCAAATGCCTTTGGTTCAAACCTGCATCCATCCGACGTTGGGCTTAAATCGCAAATTTTGAACAATATAATTTTCTCATTACCAAAGATCAAGGAACCAATAAAGGAGATGTTGGGCGCCATTTCGCTCGAGAAGGCATCCGAAGGGCACAAAGAGAAATTATGGACAGATCCCCAACGGTACCCGGCAATTACCGATATGGAGCTAGTAAGCCTCTCCAACAGTTATTGGTATCAAATTAACTTTACCAGGCCATACGACGCATTGAAGCACAATTAATGGACGAGCTTGCCAAAGGTATTTAAAGCTCATTTGTGCCTCTCGTAGCCTAAATAGTTTCTCCATGAAGTAAGGAAATTATTGCGCATGCCCTCCCTTCATTGGACAACTGTCGCAGGAGACGAAGTAAGTACTGTTATTGCGTTTCTCTTTCGTGTTTCATTTAGGATATTAGTATTTGATAGAACTGGATCGTAATAAAAGGGGACCAATTCCCGATACATGGGTGTGTCATTCCAAGTAAGTATCGCACCCTCTGAAAGCGTATTCACATATATATCACGTTGTTACCTTTGTAAGGACGAGGTACCGTGAGCGGTATCGCCCTCCCGAAGTAATTCGTAAAATGGAGGAACGATCACGGTATCAAGAAGTGCTACAGGTTAGGACCGAACCCTATTCAGCCGCGTTCACATTGACCAGCGAATAGGCAGAAGCTAACGAGGCCTACCAATCGTTCCTGCAAGAGATGTCTTGTAAATACTATGCCGTATTGAGAGATGCTGTTACGCAACTGGCGACTGGGGACTGCATTATAGGCTTTGCACATGTTGCCTTGCGTAACAATTATGTTCGTCCCCAATTCACAGACAGTGACATGCTTGAAATCGTGGACGGAAGACACCCAATGATAGAAGAACTAAGATCTGATCCTTTTGTACCCAATTCAATTAAAATGGGGGATGGCATAGCGCGAAGTAAGATTATTACAGGTCCCAACATGGGAGGGTTCGTAAGAGTAACTCTTGGCTTTACTTGACTCATACTGAGTTGTACAGAAAGAGCTCTTCTGTCAGGATGGTCGCGCTAATTGCGATTATGGCACAAATAGGAAGTTATGTGCCTGCAACGGCCGTTAGGATGAGTTTACTGGATTCGATCTTGACCAGAATGGGAGGTAAGTAATGTCCAATCCACCTTGACTTATCCTCTCTGATTTTTGTAGCTTCGGATGATTTGGCCAAAGGTCGGTCAACCTTCATGGTAGAAATGTCGGAAACGCGGGATGTATTATGCACCGCGACAAGTAAGAGTTTAGTCATTCTGGATGAGTTGGGTCGCGGGACTTCTACGTTCGATGGGGTACGCTAAGTATTTCGTTGTCGGATCGAAGACTCATTTTTCCAGATGGCCATTGCCGATGCCGTCTTACACCAGCTCGTGCAATCAACGAAGTGCAAGACATTGTTTATCACTCATTATCCATTAGTCGCCGCGAGCTTAGAACATCGATTCCCGCACGATGTGGAGAATCTTCACATGGACTTCGAAGCACGTTCCCGAATCGATAGTACCCGCGAGGTGACGTTCTTGTATCGATTAGTGAAAGGTATGGTCTCAGGTGAGTAGTTTTATTCGCGTGATGATTGTTAGTCATTCATCTGTCGCAGACTCGTTTGGCATTGAATGTGGACGGCTCGCAGGCCTTCCCGAATCCGTACTGAGCGTGGCGGCCGACCGTGCGGCCAGTATGAAGACCGAAGTCCAGCTGAGAATAAGACAGAATAGGTGAGTGCAATTTCAATTTTCTGCGCCCATTACGAGCTTTTTCGCGTTAGATTGCGAAAGTCGGTCATGCTTTTGGGAAGCTGCCTGTCTGATGACTCCCCAAGCATTGGCGTCATTAGGGAGCTGAAATACAATTTAGAACTACTACGCACGATCGAAAACGATAATATTGCTTATTAGTTACTTTTATCCAACTTTTTCCTTTTCGTCCGCTTGGGATTATGTTCCCCATTTAAGTCACCTGCTTTCCTCTTGGATCCGCCTTTCTTTCTTTCCCTTTGTTCCAGTTGCGAAGAGCGGAGAACTTGATCACACATCTTGAGCAAAGCTGGCGATGATTTATACCTCACCGAAGCCTGTAACTTTGCATGTAAACCAACCCAGGAGGATGCATTCCAGACATCAACTTCTGCCTTCTCCCGCCGATTGATTTGGCGTATGGCAGTCAACGCAAGCCCAAGTAACTCTTTAATCTGAGCCGCTGACAATGAGATTTTATCATCGCAAGCACTTTCGATGATAGCAACAAGCGCGTGACTGAGTTTGGGAATGAATTCGGCCAAATTAATTTGTGCATCCCCCTGTGCTTGAAGTCAGTAGCTGTCGGGCATATGAATGTCGTAAATACATACAGGAGGCAGGGAGTTTAACAACATTTCAACAAGATGAAAAGCTTGGCATTGTCGGTACGTATTCACGGCCTTCGTAGATAGGTCCAGAAGATCATCACGAAATTGCCATCCCATCGAAGGGAATCGTTGTATAAATTCCCGGAAAAAGCCAACATTCAAGGCCGAATTCTTCCGTGTGAGGAAATCGATCAATGATTCTAGGTAAACTGCAAGGAGTGTATCCTTCGCATCACTGTGTAGCATTATTCGCGAGATATATATGCTACACTGACTGAGCGACGGAAGCAACTCCAGTGAGTGAGTTTTACGTGCCCGAATGTGAAGAGCGCTTAGTGCAGGCCTCAAGATATCAGGATCCACATTTGAAGGTGTCGCCTTTGATTTACCGAATCGCGTTCGAAGGATCCCTCGTGTTTTATCTGCCAATTGTCTTTCGTCTGGACCAGCAGTACTTATAAGTTCAATGAGAGGATTAACGAAACGGATATTAAGAGCACTTTCAGGCTGTCGCCTGATGAACGTATCAACTAGGTCGAGCACCCGATTTTTGAAGTGCGTCGCCTCTCTTTGTGCACTGACATCTGGAATAGAGGATGAGCCCAAGACGGACTTCAATTAAAATTGCCACACTTTTTCTTTTGTCGCCAAAATGGGTTCTGAAGACGTTAGCGAGTTGTTCATCCATTGCCATCATTTGTTCATCATCCAGTAAGTCTTCGCTTTCTGAATCGCTTTCTGGCTCGCTTTCTGATTCCCCTGTCACAGGCTGAATCAAGCTTAGTGCTTCTTCAACTTTACTTCGAAGTTCTGGATCCAGGTCTTCATCATCTTCACTATCCTCTGAGGGACTGCCACTAACTTCATCTTCACTTTCTGATTCGGAGCTGCCTTCGTCATCATTCATTTCGGCGTCACTACCGTCGGTTCCTTCCGCATCATCTACTAGTTCCGAAGGATCGCGTCTTTCAAGTTGCTGCCAATGATGAACATGTCAGCATATGCTGCAACATAGATGGATATTCGTACTGTTAATATAAGGTCTATCGTGGAACTTTGAGCGGCCCCTGAAAGTAAAGCGAACGCTTGATTGCCGATTGTTCGCAGATGTGCTGCTGACTTTTCCATGAATCCAATGATCAAGTCCACAAGCAAATCAATCGGTTTCGATGCTGATTCTTCCTCATCGGCTGATTCTCGAGACCTCTTTTTTCCCTTTTTTCCTGAAGGGAAAAGACGGTCAACACTATCGATACAAGCCTGAACCTCGGTTAATACGGCGTAAATTAAGAAAGGGCATTCCATACTTCAAGTTCTTCTGTCCCTTCTTCCAGTCCAGCGTTGCAATAGCTCTGGAGTAGAGTCGCTAGCAGAAGTAATTCGGCACCTTGGGCTGTATCGCGCGATTCGGCCTATGCACACCATTGAATCATAGGATATAATCAATCATTTCTGGCACAAACCTCCTGAAGACGTGATAACGCTTCATGGGCTTTTACATGTAGCTTTCTAGTTGCAGACGAAGGCTTCTCGTGCAACGCAACGTGCTTCGTATCAGTTTCCAGTTGGCCAATTGTCTTCAGAACCTTCGACAACCAAAATTCTCCATCGGTGGCGACTCCCGTTGCCCTCGTAGACTTCTCACCTGACGGTTCTAAGCACATGCCGAAATTTCACAAGTCTGCATACCTACCCGTCTTTATTACTATGATTTGTGAACTGAGGTCACCCAGACTGGTCAACAGGCGATTACAACAAGTTTGACGAAGTCCTTCAGATAAAGCGGGTCGGGGTACTGAACGTAACTTGGAAAAGATGAGAAACGACACCGCAGAAGTAATACGTACGGCATACGCACAGCATCGAACGAGCTTTTGCTTGATATCTTCTTGACTTCAAAGAGGCCATGCACAGTCAGCCAGACCAGAATTGACATTATCCACTCGTCGCTCTTTGGCACAGAGGGATTACGAAGAAGGGCAGCTAATTGATCGGTAATCCACGTCCTTCTTGACGTTAGAGCTACGACACCCAGACTGTGCATTTTAGACCCGCGTTCCACTAGAATACGATAAACCCTTACCCTTTGGTATCCTCCGACTCGTTGAACTGCGAATACAGATAATTGATGTAGTCTTTGATCCCAGTTTCATCCATGGCTGTCAGTATTGATTCCACCGTTTTCGTCTTTGTGAATCTATCAAATTGCTGGTTTCCATGTACACCAGTGAGTTGAAGTATCAGAGAAAACCCTAGCCGTGGATTATCTTGAACGAATTTCTGAACATCTAGTGCCTACCGGATAAGAACGTCAGAAAGGCAAATTGATGCCCCGAATAGCATACATACAGCTTGTCCTGCAATTTTATGTAGGTATCGGTCATTCTTGGACAAGTGATTTATCCAGCACCGCATAAAATTTTTCGTAAACAACATTGGCATAGTTGTCTGCGTAACCCGCGGCAGCGCCTTTCTGAAAACTTGGAATCCCCAATATTTTCGCTTAGGCGATGAAGTAGAAGCGAACAATGATTCTAAATAGTCCGTTCGTAACATACCTTGTACTATCAAATCGGTAACGTACCATCAATCACAATTCGATAGAACTCTTGAAAGCTGCTCTCTGTCGTGGGTGATGCGGTATTTGGCAAAAAAAGGTCCAAGATGATATCCCAGGCAAAGTGCAATTCAGGCTTCCAGGCTCCAGCAGGAGCCTGAGCCATATCCTTATCGTCTTCGTCGTCGACCCCAGCTTCCTACATTAACAACAGGTTACTTAGATATTTCCGATGACCACAGGCACACGGACCTTCAGAATCGGTGCTAAAGTTTGCAAGTTGCTGGAATGAAACAGCGAAGGGTTTTTGAATGGCGGGGACAGATACCGAGCCCATTCACGCTCGGGGTATTTTTCCTGCAATCTGAGGGCCAAAGCTACCTTTTCCGGGGACCAGGCTTGATACTCCATGTATAGATGCCGAAGGATAAAATCAATAGCTTCCTGCTTCCAGTCCACCTCCGATTCGTGTATCGTGTCCAATGCGAGACTGATTGTCCACCATGAGCTCTCCCTCAGCCACGACTTCGTTTCACCCAGAACAAACAGCCCTTTCACAACTTGCTCAAAGCTGGACAGAGATGATATTTGTGGAGCCGCTGATGGAGAGGTAGGAAGGGCGCCTATCCTAACAAGCAAGCCTGATTGAATGACGGAAGTGAACCCGAAAAGCTTCGCAAAGAGCATATCTCTCTCCTCTTGGCCAGTCATAGAGCCTCGAATCTTTGTTCCATCGAGTATTAGATTCACAATTTGCGCACATGTTACTGTATTTATTCGAGATAGAAGCTGCACAGACGTATGGGCATAGCGATACGCTCGGAGTAGATCGAGCATACCTCTGTGAGCGCGACTGCGAAACCCAGGCGACTGCTTTCCCTCGGACTACTCAAACCCCGTACTAGTCTTCTTATCGAGTAAGATACATCTTGCGCGTTCAGTGTCTCGAGCAAATCTATTCCTTGGGCTGGCACATTGTCCTCTTGTTCTGCATCCGAAGTAGAGGGACTTGGAGACTCTTTCGGGACAAATTTTGCTTGAAACTGTTCCAAGGCACCGACGAGCTTAACCGAAGCATCTATGCGCTCCTTTTTTGAGGCAGAGGACAGATGCCAGAAGAGAGGCAAGGTGGTCATCCTCGTCTACTTACTTTTTTGACTTTTTGCCATATGCGATCGTTTGTATGCCATTATTAATATCTGAAGCTACTGCTCTCTAAAAATAACCTGCAGCACACACACATAGTCCGGAACACTATGATTTCAATTCCAATGGGCCGAATGTCCTTTAATGCCTCGTCTACACATGTCACAGTCCATGCGAGGGCCCATCGTGAAACGAGACTTCCGTGCTAGCCGAAGTTCCTTTGAGGCCGCGAACGTGGGCGATGCGGGTGATGCCTCATGGTAATCTTCTCTTGAGGTTCCTTGCAACACACCGCTTGGAGCAGGACCGCGAGAGGAAGAGGCATTGTCCAACGGCGACCCATGTTCAATGGATAAACTGTCCGAGAAAGACGTTTGCCTTTGGTTTAGGTTGTATGCTGACAATGCTTTGTTGACCTTAAGCCGTCCTTGTCCTACTTCCGATCCTTGTGATGGCAGTGGAGTATTTGGCGTAGAATATAACTTTGTACTAGAATGCATGTCCTGGCTTTCGTCCATAGCCTACAACGTGTCAGCCAACGATGTAGGACCAGCGACGCTTCATGTTCACCGTGTCTTCCTCTGCCTTATTATGTTTCAGACTGGACATTGTTTCTGTAATAGGACTATCTATTGAAAGATAGCCCGCTTGCGAGACCCAGTCTTCGGGTGGTACCGCGTTCACCATGCCAGAACTTGACCTCGTAGGTTCAAAGGAGAAATAATCTGTGCTTGATGAACGGCTTAGAACCAGGACGGGACGTTTCTGACTCTAGGATCAAAGAGAAGGCTAGTGGAATATACTTGTGGCATACCAATGGACGATCTAAAGGTCCCAGTTCGGGGGAACGTGCTCGTTTCATCGAACTTAAGGTTGCAGAACGACATGGAGATGAGTGAAGGTCAATTTCCATGTCAATCATGTCCAGGATAGTAGACCAGTGGCCGAGAGAAAGATCCGGAGAATTGAAAAGGCTCTTATGAGCACTCTATTAACTTACATCATGCGCGGGCGGAGACTACAAACTTGTAAACATCTAACAGCACATACATTCTAGCAGCTACATTTCGGACAGATCAACATAACCCCCCCCCCTCATCCCGACAAATTGACTTGTCGTGGTAGTCTCGGTTCCCCTTCAACGTAGAGTTCACCGGTCTCCTGGCGCGCAAGGTCATTCAGCCAAGCACCATTAGGTTTTATCTTGATGCCACGGCAGTACATAACAGCTAGGTATAGCCAGGCCGCCGCGTTACCTACCGTGCCGACCTCATCGGACACATGCGTCCTTGCGTACTCGCTCATTCTCCTGTATAGGCCTTCGTCGGTACAGAGATCATACAAGTGCTGCGCAACCACGTCATTTTCCCCAGGCCCAACGAGGAAGCCCGATTTCCCGTGAACAACCTGAAGTGGAATGCCACCCGTCTGAGAGGCTATGATGGGTTTTCCGGCGTGCAGCGCCTCAGATACTTTGACTTCAAAGCCTTCGCGGGTAGAAAGCTGGAGTGCAACCCTCGCATTTGCCATCAAGGCATTCAGCACTACAAGAGCGTCAGGGGAAAAGATAGCATGGAATAGACAGAATACAGACATTGATCACTAGGGGGTAGCCTCATGACTACTATATCTTTGGCATATTCTCTGTACGGCTCAGTGGAAATGAGCCGCATGGTCTGATCATAGATGATGCTTGCATCGGGATCATCAACTGCTCCATGTCCGCAAAGTAACAACTGGGGATGATCGTCTAAAGCGAGGTCTGGGGACCGCTTTAAGAGCAGGCGGCGGAACTTCACATAAGAATCTATGACATTAGGGATGCCTACAATGACAACATTATTAGCCGCACGGCTGGTCATGTCTGTCCTTCTTACCCTTGGCAGGATCAAATCGAGCAACCTGGACAACGTAATCACGTTCAGGCCACTTCAGTTCATGCATCTTCTCCCTTGCACATAAATTTCTGAACATTCCCATGTAGTATTGAGAATCCCTCGTGTGGGTTCAATAAGAGCAACATTCATCTGGGTAAAAGTCACATACCAGGGGTTCAGATCCTTGTTCAGCCCATCCAGCCTAAGATGAAGGTAAGCGCTAGGCTGGGTAGATACAATGCACACATACCAATCGGTTGCAGCACCGAGAAGAGCGACCTTCTCGATTGGAACACCTTTAGGCACAAACTTACTGACAGGGTGACCTAAGACCATTACTAACGGTGGATGAGAGCAAACGAAAAGCATACTGATGAAGAGATCAGCTATCTGGATATTCTTCCAGAGGTATTTCCAAACTTCCTCCTGAGGCGAGCCCTCTTTCTGCACGAGGTCACTGCGAATTTCGATGTGGGATCTATAAACAATGGGTAACTCGGGTCTAATTTTGCGAATAAGTGGAATCAAGCCCGGCATTTGGGGATCATCTGGAAAAGAGTCAGTTAGAAAGTAAGTGGGGGGGGGGGGACGAGGTACCTATAAAAGCGACGTCTACGCCGCCAGGTGCCAGAGGACCGCCGTCTGCAGTCCAGCGCAGACCATTCTTAAGGATCCAGGCGTCAAAGTTTTGCTTGGCTTCTTCCGTGAGGCGGAGATCTGGTGAAGCGACGCCTTGGAGAATGTTGTGGTTGTTCTTGGTTGTCCGAAAGACGCTTGGGGACGGATTTGGAACATACCTGTTCAGGAGATGGATCGGGACGGAAGAGCGATGACGACATCATCACGTACCACGCTGCGTCGACGTCCAATAAAGTCAAGAATCTAATCAGGGCATGGCGCATCTGGAAAAGCATCGACATGATGATCGGCAGCACGCGTCTACAAATAACTGACCAGCGCGACGCCACCTGTGCCTGGGCTGAGTACAAGGTTCCCAGTCATGAAATAATGTACTTGCCTCCCTGGGGTGTAGATGAGAAGAACCCAATCTTCACCTTTTTCTCCCGGAGCTCGTCAGCAAGTTTCGTCACGACGTTCCACGTCCTTTTGTTTCTCTATAAGTATAACAAAGAACCAGGCATCTAATACCTACCTCGGCCCGACACTGTTCTTGTATTCGTCGAGATCGTCGATCAGGTGGATTTTTCCACCAGCGTCGACCATGACTTGGTTACGTGGGCCGATGCCCAGGCGGGGGTTGTTGTTCGGACCAAAGTACATCAGACACTTGCGCGCCGCAGAGTCGGATTGTTCATCGACGGTACGGGGAATAGGAAGACGTCCGGAAACGCCAGGCTGTATGCCTGACATGGCCTCCAAGTGCGTTGCGTCGACATACATAGTAGGGGTTTCTGTTCCAGAGGGGACGTAGGAGCCTGTAGTGGATGAGATACGGTGCCTGATATTGGGACGCGTAATTGAGTCTGTCTGGAATGGCTTGATGTGAAACACAATAGGAACGACGTCTAATTCCATCCACAGACGTGTGCATAAGTTGGGTACCTATGGGATTGTGAGCCTCGCGATGAAACAGATAGGGAAGGACACACACTTCTTTCAATAGGGAAAGGGTAATGCCAGCACCGACGAACTTGCAGAGGTGCTCCTGAGAAAACTTGCGGAGGGCCTCGAGAACTTGCTTCTCGATTTCAGTTCCATTCTGTTCTGGATTGCCGGCGACATAGGGTATGACGATAGAGGAGAAGTCGGTGGAATAGACGGAATCGTTCACCGATATGGCGAGCTCAAACTTTGTGTTGTTGTCTACAGGGCTACCGGCGATGCCGGCCCACATGGGCTGGCAAGAGGTTGCAGAGAGGGGGAGGAGGGAGGAGGTCAGGACTTACGGTGAGACTGGCAAAGGTGGATGTGACATTGGGCCGCTGCCTCGTGGATACGATGGAGGAGAGCCTGCGGCGGACGTCTGCAGAGGAGAGCGACTGAAAGGCCTGGGGAGGATGGGAGGAAGCCATAGCGATATCTGATAGCGCGAGCCTGAGCCATTAAATACACGGGAGTCGCTCCGGGGTCCCACTGCGGCCCGTCATGTCCTGCTGCCGTGCCCCTGCGCTCTGGGACGACGCCGCCCTCTCTCTCGTCTGCTCCAGCTGCGGCTCGCTCCAGGATCCCTCCCAGTCCCTCCTCGTCGCCAGCGATCTCCCCCAGTACCCTTCATTCACCCCCCTCAAGACCCGCCATGCCGCCTGGGACCTTGCTAGCCAGGAAAAGGAAGCCAGGAACAGAAAAAACGAGGTAATGTCGCTCTCCCAAACTTTATCGCCGCACCTCATCTCTCTTCCCAGTATCTCATGTCGCAACTGATCAAGTCAATCGCCGCTTCTCTCAGTTTCCCGGGCCTGTCTCCGCGTGCCATCCACTTCTTCAATCAGGCCATGGCCACCGGCCTTCGCTGGGGTCGCCAGGCAAAGCGGGCCGCTGGTGCGAGTGTTGCGCTGGCTCTGCGAGAGGCCAAGCACTCCCATCACTTACATGACATCGCTTCTCTACTCAACGAATCCTTTCCCGCACTGTCGCGTGTCTTTCTACACCTCACGTCTGTGCTGCGAATCAGATTCAAAGTATCTGATCCTTCGATTTATCTCAGCAGTTTACAATCCCATCTAGTCATATTGCTGCAAGACCCCGCCCGAACTTCAGCCTTGTCCTCCTCCTTAATAGAGCAACTCCGGCCACTTGACTTCCGGTCGGTAGTGAACACTGCTTATCCACTGTCTGCTGTATTAACACACTCAATGGGTGACGCACCCCTGACAGTACCTCCCACAGCTTGTGCCATATTCCTGCTGGCATTAGAATCAGAGGCCAGATGTTCCCTACATAATATCAGCCATCTCGCTCTCTATCTGGGCGCAAAATACGGCGTTGGCAAGGGTGTCGTCATGTCGCGGTACAAACTCATCCAGGATGAAGTCGCATCATGGATTGAACAGGTCCCCTGGCTCGACAAGTACTCAAGCAAGAATGGACGCGCCAAGGTATCCAAACGTACCATCGTTGCTCGTGGTTTGAAAGATGCCCTTGAATTCCGACAACAGCAATCTGCGGGCATGGATTCCGATGTAGTTGAAGTGCAAGCTGAAATACAACGGGGCCAGAAGAGGCAAAAACTTGGCCATGATCGGTTAAAATCTGTAGCTGCTTTCTTGCTCAATCCTAAGAGAACAGATATATCCTTCTCATTCACGACCATCCGGACGGCTGCATCAAGCATACTATCTCAACCTGACGCCACTAATACGCAACCGCTGACGCGTCTCCAACGACTAGCTCAGGAACGAGGAGGATCGGACGCTGCGCATATTTTAGATGATGAATTATTTGAAGAGGGCGAAATAGAGCTCATGCTCAGGACAAGTGAGGAGATGGAAATTATTAAGCCAGTCTTATGCTTCGATGGCGAAACATCGGCTGAGAGAACAGAACAGATCGATCCTGACAAGACGCGGAACAGGAGTCTTCGCAGTCCCGAGAAAGGTAAACGTAAGGCCGGACCAAAACCGAGCCGTGTCGATATCAGCGCGTTTGAACAGTTTATGGAATCTAGCGTCGAACAAGGAGAAAGGGATGATGATCCTTTTTTTGGCGTGCAGCTCATGGAAGCAGATAGCGAAAACAATCGCGTAGAACATCCCGATCTGGAGGAGTACGAGAATGAAGACTTGGGCTCCGATACTGATAGCCAAAATCCCACTCTGCGAACTACCTCAGGTTCTCAAACGGAGTCCGAAATTGTTGTTGATCAGTGGAGGCCACTTTCACCCCAATTACAAAGTGATGCGTTCCTTTGGTATGACAGCTGCGACGACGAATGAGTATCGTGATCAACGTTGATATGGCTTCTCGCGCCTTTGATTAGGATCCGTCTGATATAATAATAACATAGGAGTGTCAGAAGACATATTTTCAGCTTCCATTCATCCTATCATAAACTAATCGTCAGGTCATACGGATTAAAAGTACGTCAGTATGTATGAACAATCACGAAAGTGCCATACATCAGTCAGCAAAGGTCCCTGTGGTCCGAACATTAAACACAATCGATTAAGTCCAGTGGCAAGCGCTTAATGATCTGGGGCATGATAGGTCTGCTCAGGCACACTCGTTTCCCCATTTCCTCCTGACTTCCACATTTCCTCCACCGGTCCAAGTTCTGGGTGCGGGATAGGCCCAGAGAGTTCATAACTATGACCGATATTGCTGTGGCTAGCTCCGCCATCATTATCGGCATAGTTTGTATGTGGCTCATAAGGCTTAGTGTGTGGCTCTATGTGTGTAGGAAGAATTTCCTCTCCCTCTTCTTTGATCCGGGGTCCGTGTGGACGGTGAGCGACTTCAGACGCCGGGCTAGGGTAGTATTGGCGGTAGCAAAAGTAAGCCAAAACAGTTCCAACGATAGCACCCACGAGGACGTCGTGCCAATGATCTGGATGAGGTTTCCATAGGGATTCGCATACAAATGCCGGTAAATACTCACGACGGTAGTCCATGGTCCGTGAAATGGCCACCAGGGTTGCTCCTGAAAATGGGGAAAGAGCTAACCATGTTTTCCCCT
Organism: Amanita pseudoporphyria; assembly: GCA_003316615.1. Classification (NCBI taxonomy): domain Eukaryota; kingdom Fungi; phylum Basidiomycota; class Agaricomycetes; order Agaricales; family Amanitaceae; genus Amanita; species Amanita pseudoporphyria. Next base: position 4,817 of record QFEO01010752.1, on the reverse strand, counting down.
TTGAGATAAAATCAAATTGTAGTGTGAGGTACAGATACACCAATTAACTTACGGTATGTCCTTTCTTGTCAAACAAATGTAGCTTGCCCGCCAGGTAGAAAGACAGGAAACCGAGCCCTGCAAAAGACACTACCAATACCTTGAATAACTAGATTAGATAGAGGACAGTAAAGACACACAGCTAGAATGGCCGGAAAAGAAACCTCGGAAACCATCTCTTAATATGTAGCTATCCGTTTGTGTGCATATCTCCCACGTCGACAAACCGAAAGTCGGATCCGTAGCATTTGCTGGAGGTTGACAACGATCGATAATATCTGCGATCAATAATTGAACAGTCAGATAAGGGTAGATAGACATTATATGTCAAAACAAACCAGGACGGGGACGACCAACCGTAAGTTTCACAAATTGAGTTATAGAGCCCGTTGTAGCCAGGCTAAGAATAACTGTGGAGAGTCAATACAAGGTTAGACGACTTATAGAAGTCATACGAACGTCCGAGTGTGGCTGGATATGAGCCGATCATCAGTGCTTTCTGATAACCTAGAAGGGAACGTCATACCGTTGTGAATATCCCACCAGGAACGGACTGTCAGAACATTGATGGCAATTTGGAGCACAAGAGGCGCTACAAAGCATATAAGATATAGCGCCACATTCTAATTCCGGTTAGAGATGGCTAACAGTAGTAGCGTTGGGGGACTTACTGGCACTCGCTCATGGACGGCATATCTAAGTGCCTCTTAATTTAAGTACATAATTGGATCTGGATTAAGGCTCACGGGTATCGCAAGCTATCATGAACGGGTTAATAGATGCATGCGTGACAGAATGAGGAATCTAGACGCACGATGTATCTTGTAGAGAGAAATCTCTCCGAAAGCCGTTTACCTTGTCCAACGAAAAGAATATACCTCTGTGTATTGGTCGGGCTGAGCATAACGCGTAATGCTCGACACGTAAATCAACGTACGCTAGTGCAATGGTAAGAACCCTATGAATTAGAATCGGCCGTAAGTAACCGGTTTGGCATGGAAGCAGATTGGTGACGGACCAGTCCTTGGCATACGATAGTAGCAGTTTTTTCCTGCGCTCTTTGGACATGAGCTTTTTGTTGCGGTTATGAAGAGATGGCATGAAAGAGCGAGTGGAGGGAAGTGGCGAATACGACATGCGAGCTCAATGTTGCTTTGTCCCGCAGTGGGCGTATAAGACCTCCGCACGGTTCGCAGCACAGCATTTGGCAATATGGCCTCTCAACCGCCTGGAAACTTCGAATGGCAGGAAGGTCGCCCTCATCACTGCCTTGCATGCTTGCTGCTGACGCATTTTTTTGTCATAGAATATCAACTCGTCTTAGAGCGCATTGCCTCAGACGATCTGGCCAAGTTTGTACCGCGTCACGTCGTGTCGGCTCGCGGATAATCTCATTAACAATTTAGTTCAGAACCATTAGGCTGGGAAACGCTACGGAATGCTATTAAATATCAGATTGATAAGGTAAAACCTCTTCTCTGCCCAGGACACACTTCTTAATCATATGTGAAGAATATCTTGGCATACCTGCTGGAGACAAAACCACCCACGCCCCCCCGTCCATCCCAACCCATATCAGTACCTGGTGGGGGCTTCAAGTTGCCTCCATTCCCTCCTCGAAAACCGACATATATGTATTTGAATGAGACGCCGGTCAACTATATGAGTGAACAACAGGCCGACGAAGTCAAAGGGCGCATATTCGACCAACTAGATGAATTTGAGTCCGTGGTCCATATTGTGTCCTTCACGCGTCTTAACTCATCATCTCATCCAGAAAGCCCCCATTCACAATACAACGCTTGTGCGAGCTTTGTCTCTATCCAAGGAAACAATACAAATCCATCGGGAAGTATCTGCGGGCGGTGGAAAAATCTATCCTCGTTACATCTACGTGGGACAGCTTCCCGGCAACGCCGGGAAAGCAAGCCAATGTATCCATCCCGATAGGCTTAACGCTCAGTGTCGGCCGCAATTCAATACCTGCAACACCACTCTTCTCACCCATTCCATTCCTTCACGACGATGCACGGCGTTCCAAATCCTGCAGTCCCCCACCATCGCCTCTCGCTCTGAGCGCAACGGGAACTGCTAGCCAAGGCCGGCCCCAGCCAAGAGCTCTGGGTCTTGTGGATGAACTGGACGATCCCGGTCCCGGACATCTCAGTGACCGCCCCACGGCGCTTAGTTCTGTCACAACGATATCCGAGCATGGTCCCCGCCCGCTTTTAGGAAGTCTGGGGGATAGATTTGTCAAGTCCGAGGAACAGCACGAAGACTCGGAGAAAAGGAATCTCGAAAACGATGAACATAGTAAGACGTGAGATCAGCTGGGCAATCAATAGGTGGAGTTCAAGTGTAACTCTGTTTAATTTTGGCCAACATAGCACTCATGCGCAGTTTCATGTCTGGTTGTCCCTTTCTTCCAACACTCTCCAAACGTCCCTTTTCTTTGCTAGGTTGCCGATGCTTTGATTTGTGGGTATGAAGGGATGAGGATGAATAGGCTTGTCTTGTGAGCTCGCGTAAGAACTGCGCTTCCGTGCGATCGTTGGCGATGCGTTTTGGTTGCGCAGGAGACTGGGCCTGAGGCTGTTCAGACTTTCCTTGGCTGGATGGCAGTGCCTCGAGCCCAACCTCCGGCGAGGATGGATTATCCACCACACTCTTGTCCTCCTGCTCGCCTAGTTCCTCCTCTGCATTAGACGTACGCTGTGAGTGCGGAAGACCAGCTTTCCGTTTTTCCGCCTTCCATTTACTTTTTATTTTTGCCGTCTCAATCCAAGCCTTTTTCAACTTTTTTGCTGAGAGACACCTCGATCAGTTGTAGCATGAAATGTCAGGATAGGATAAAAACCTCTGTTATGCGGGTAGTGCTGGAAGGAGGGCGGGCGTTTTGGCTTAGATGCGGGGGTCATGGCTGTGGAGCGTTGCTTACGTGAGACGATTGATAAACGACCGCAGACGACTTTCCTTCTCAGCTCCGCACATATCTCACCAACCATCACTCACTTCCTCCTTGTACTTGTTCTCTGCCACACATCGCATGAACGTGCAGAACCTCAACAACAAGAACGGTACGTGGTCTCTCGTTTACCTACACCGCCGGCGCTTATCGATAGAAAACTTCCTTATTCGCTTTTCTCAATTTCTGTAGATCCTTTTGTAGACGACCCTCTCGTCGACAACGCAGACGTCGGATCCCAGGCTGATTATATCCATATCCGTATTCAGCAACGTAATGGTCGCAAGACGCTGACCACCCTCCAAGGTCTTCCTAAGCGTACGTGTCTGACTCATAATGAAATAACCTCGGCATCTTACTTTTTACTCAGAATATGATTCCAAGAAGCTCTTGAAAGCTTTTAAGAAGGTATGTCGCATGTGGTGTGACAAAGCTGGCCGTTTTTGTTCATGGGTGTTTGTCACAGGAGTTTGCTTGCAATGGCACTCTTGTAGATGACCCTGAGATGGGCGAGGTCATCCAATTACAAGGAGACCAGCGGGCCAAGATTTCGAACTTCCTCATAGAAAATGGTATCGACAAATCTACTGTGAAGGTCCATGGTTTCTAATCGCGGCCATCATCGGCCGTTGCATGTATGCAATGGGGACAATCGCAATCTAGGGTTTTGTATAATTCTTTCTGCGTCCTTCATCATGCTATCGGTCATTTCATTAGCAGTTGTATCTTTTGCTATCCAGTCTTCAGTCTTGTATTACAAATAAGTATTCCTTGGTATGCCAAGAATGTGGGGTTAGTTCGGCAGGACCTGCAACTTGAAACAACTATCAATGCTCCCGTAACTTTCTAAATCCGACGCTGAAATGCGTTGACCATGTATCCCTTAAGTTTGACTCTCCAAACTTACGTGCTATGTGTTTCATGGTATTATTAAAACACTTTGTACATAATTAAGCAGGACCTGGAGTAAAGTGCTGATGAAACAGCAGGTACTCAAAGCAGAAGACTCATCTGGCGGATATCGAACACAATCTATTTGATTTTGTCCAGAGGCCTGAGAGGAGAGTATGTGAGTGATTGTTTCCTTCGCAATGTTTATGACGTACCTGTTGAAGCCGCCGCGCCTGCGATAATATGTTAGCGACATGGTCAAACCATCGAAGGCAATTGACATACCGGTTCATATATTGTCGCCAGGTCCTCATCCTCTTTATGTTCACACTACCTTCTTGGTTTCCTGTGACGTGCTTTCCCTGATGTGTGTCAATAGTTTAGTTTGTAGAACATGGAAAAAGGGTTGACCTTTGTTGAACCAAAACCACTAAGCCCCATAGCCGCCATCATGGCGGTATCGTCGTCATTCACCGCATCCATCTCCTCACCCTCTTCTATCATTGCATTGTCAGTCACTTCATCTTCTTGTCCGTTTTGAGGACCCGCGGCCATATTTGAGTCAAAAACCTCGGCTATTTGTACGAGTCATTGAAGGGCCATAAAATGATAGCATTTGGAGGGCACTCACGTTGTTGGCTCTGGGAAGCCTCCACAGAATCACGGACTCCTGCTTCTTCTGGCCGTGATCCAGCCTTGTCATCCCCTCTTCGTGCAGTAGTCTTTCGTTCGTCGTGATCACGTTTATACTCACGTTCACCACGATCCCGAATATCCTCTTTATTCTTGTATCCCTTATCGTTTTTCTCCCTTCGATCTTCTTCTCTTTCTCGCTTGTGATCACGCCTGTCTACTAGAACATGTTATTTATGGCAGAAAGAAAATATGGCGGAAGGCATACCATAATCTCGTCTATCTCTCT
>QFEO01010750.1:0-21157 GCA_003316615.1 Amanita pseudoporphyria | reverse complement strand
ATGGCGTGGTCCCAAGGTCTAGATTCTGGGTACTGTTCAGAAGCCTGCTTTTCGAACACTGCTTTCCAATCAGTGTACTCCGGAGGTATGACAGTGTCACCAGTATATTTGTGTGTCGCGTTAGGACTCGCACTTCGGTCCTGTTTCTCAGTATAGCCAGACTTAGAGCCGTATTTATGTGTGAACTGCTGTGCAGGAGAAAATCTGAAAAGATCCTGGGTCACATACGAATCAGGGTCGTCCCACCCCGATTTACTGAGAAGTCGATCGGCATTGTCAGCCTCTGTGTGTGACGTCACATAGCTGATTACCAGATCCGCATCGCTCTCTGCCAGTGAATCCTGTGCTAGACCCAACAGTGATTCTCGCAAAACCGACAAAGTCCTAGTTTGTTGATCGTCTGCGAAGACAACCTTCTTTGTTTTCCAGTCGACTAATGGGTTATACTTCTCTAACCATGGAAGTCCCATAATAAAGTCTTGATCGCCAAGTTCGGTGACTTTGTACCAGTCACATGTTCGTTTGCCCTGGATGACCATGGTGACAAGACATTTATGCATGATATTGCCATTCTTGTTAAGAGTTCCATCCACATTACGGACTTGTATCTGTTTCTTTAAGGGGACTTGTTTCCATCGATTCGCGATTTTTGAATTTATGAAAAGTCCTTCAGCGCCACTGTCGATAAGGGCTTTTGAGGATTCAGTCTGATATTCCAACTTGAGTGTGATGGGGAGTAAGATCTTTGTATTCGATAAAGAGTTTACATGGATATTGGATATTGTTACACTCTGTTGGTCAGGATCATCTTCGACTGTAAGATGTCCTATCGTTAAAAATCCTCTTCTTCGACAATAGACATCATCTTGATACGTTTCTCAAGAGGCAATTTCTTCAAGAGGGCTCGGATATTCTTTTCCGTGGGTTCTTCCCATTCGCTCTCTTCTGGAATTTCTTCGTCATCGGAATCTTCCGATGCTGCGCGGATTCGCCGCTTACTGAATCGGTTACCTTTCTTCTTCCCTTTCTTGTTCCAGTTTCCTTTGGAACTAGTGCCCTTCTTGTTTGGGCAGTCTCTCGTTAAGTGCCCCTGCTGGTGGCAGGTGAAACACAGAGAATCTCTGAAGTGTCAGTCTCTCTCAGATTGAGACATTGCGCTGATCGTAACTAGATCTATGTCCATTGAGTCGCTTTGTCAGTTTGATGAAGATGGCTTGTGTGCTGACTGCAGTCCACTGAATACCTTCATTCGGCTATTGGCATTACTTCGTATCATGGCAAGATTATACCAATCATCCAGAGTTTTGGGATTGTGCATCATGATTTCAGCCATAACAGTAGGCTGTAAGCCTTGTGTGAAGAAAGGTATAGCAGCTGCATCGCTATCAATGTTGGCTTGTTTAATAAGCTCCTTGAAACACGGGACATATTCCTGAATAGGCAATTTCTTCTGGTGCATTTTGTAAATGCTCGTAATCGCCATTCCTGGGCTATCCACTTCTTTCCAGTCTTTGGTGAATTGCTCTTTAAAGAGCGTGTAGTTATCCCATAGATCCGTATTGGCTTCGAAGTTATCCAATTTGTTGATCTTCCATTGTGTGGCATCCCCTCTGATTAAGAGAAATATAAATGCGATCTTTTGGCGAGGGGTAGTGAATCCTGGTACTAGTGCAAAGTACAGTTCACAATCCCGTAAGAAGGTCTTTGTTTCTTTTCTCTTTCTGGTAAACGGTCTTGGTGTGGGGATCTTGGGAGATCCGTTGGATTGAGGTTGTTCAGCCATTGGATAGTCTGGGTCTGGGGGTGAATCTGGTGGAGGTGGTGGAGGTGGTCTAGGCGAAGACGGTGGTAGCGGTGAGAGAGGTGGTAAAGGCGGTGTTGGTTCCTTTTTGCCTTTTCCTTTAGGAGATGGTTTCTGAGTTGAGGAGGAATCTGTACGTTCGATTCCTTGGGGTACTAATGTAGAGGTAGATGCAGGTAGAAGTGTTGTTTCGGGTAAGTCACTGGGTTCTTTCCAATCGATAGATTCGGAACCCGATTCACTAGGAACTCTGAATGTTCCTCTTGTCTCACTAATATATTCATTAAAAAGATCATGAGGTAAATGATCTTTTGGTGCGCCTTGTATCCAGGTAGGTCCTAAGAATAGGTCATCTTCGACTGTGTCATTATTCTGGTAATACCAACGTTCGTTTCTGAAGAAAACCTCGTCAAGGTTTAAGTAGTATTTGTTTTTGAATTGAACACAGGTATTGGGTGGTTGGTTATGTCTCTGTGGTATCCAAAAGTGTTTGGAGTGAACGTGTGTTCCACTAAGAGAATATTTCCAGATATTATCTTTGGTGTCGAGTTCAAACTGTTGTTGATCTAGGAAGTATCGGTTTCCTGAATGTCGTGAGGCTTTGTTAGGCAGGGGTGCAGGAATATATTTTCGTTGAGACATGGTGGTTAGTGGGGTGCGTGATTACGGATTCGCCCTTCCGGAAGTTTAATGTGATGGTAATGGATCATTATCCAACCAAGTGAATAAGTTTAATCTTAATGTTACCGCTAAGCGAACTTAGTATGCTTGGTCAAGAAGTTCCCTGCAATAGGGATGAACTAAGACAACAAGCCCACTCGTCGAGAAGCGCTGTGACTAAGACTAATGCGAGGATTTAAGAGCTGAGTGACTAAGATCACTTGAGAGGTGTTCAGGGAACTGATAAGAACTGATGATCAGGTTCAGGATCAGATGTGAACGTTTAAGAACGAATAGATTAAACTTAAAGTACTACTGCTAGTACATGCCGTTTATATACTACTCGGGGTATGGTAGTGTTTGTATATGTGTGTTACTATGTTCGTTGATAATGGAAACGAAAGGAATATGATGGAAGGATCATATGACTGAAGTGATGTCATAGTAAAGTAAAAATAGAAGTCTGGTCTTATCCAGAATGTTAACAAACCAAGTAAACAAGTACATCATGAGAAGAAGTGAAAACGTATCGTAAGTCGTTACTGTAAAGATGTTTAATTGTAACAGTGTAGTCCTGGTTGGTAGCGATACCAAGCATAGCCTTGGTTCAGAGGTCATCCTTGAATGGGTGTTTCATTTCTTTCGCTATCTTCTGTAGTTTGATGGAAGAAGAGGAGGGCTCCGTCGATGCAAGCTTGTCGTTGTGTTGTTGGACTTTGGCGCTAGACATTGGTTGGCCAGTGATAATGTTCTTAACTGGGTGTTTAGGTGGTGTTGTTTTAGTTGTCATCCTCTTCCTGGTGGTAATGGGAGTGTCAGCTGGATGGGGGTGGTTGGCAGTGAGATGTCCACAACTGTTACAGATGAGGCAACTATGTTTCAGGTTATTGCTGGGGGTGAGGCGGGCATAGGGACTCTGGGGGGCGAGCTGTCGATTGGTACCTTGTGGAGGCATATGAGGTCGGTGATGAGCTGCTGGTAAGGTAGTTGGTGTTGTGCTCAGATGTAATTTTCCATTGTTACTAAGCTCATTGATTGCAGTAGCAACTGCTTGAGCCTGCGGGTCACCAAACACAAATCTAGGTTGGCGGTGGTGGGGTGCTGGGAAAACTGTTTCACAACCTGCAATTTGTTGTGTCACCAGTTGTTGGATCCTTTTGGCATGGAATGCCATGTCTGTGGCATAATCCAAAGCATCCTTCGTGAAGCGTACAGCTCGGAGACGGTCAGGGGCGACATAAAGTGGGAGGTGCCATGTGGGGTAAGCAAGAAACTGTCAGGTGTTTCTTTCGATGTGAGCCACTGTTATGGAGTGTTGGCGTACTTCCTCTATGGCTGGGATGATGTATCGCTCAATGTCTGCTCTGATGAGGTGGTGCAATAGATCTACAGTGAACTGTAGTAGATTTGGTCTGTCTGCTGTCTCTATGGGCCAGATCATTGTGCTGATGTTGGCAATTGTCTTGAGGAGGTTTACGGCGTTGAAGTTCCAGTTGGCCATAGCTAAGGCTATTAAGGCTGTGTGGATTTCATGCTGTAAAATAAGGAACCAGATGCAAATGATCTGTTCCTGGGTTTCATTGTTCATGGGGATTCAACCATAGGTAACAGTCGCTTGGATTTGGTCCCAGATATCTTTATAGGTCAGTTTGTTGATTCTGGTAATGGCTGAAAATGGTTGTCAATTGTAGAACCCAGAAGGGTCAGGGGCATATCCAAGTCGTCGATCTTCTTCTGTAATTTCTGTATTGCGGTTGCGAGGGGTGACAGGGTCCTCAGGAGGGGGAGCAGCTGCTCATGTGGCAGTGCTTTGTTGACTAGACATGTTAGAATCTGTGTTGTTACAGACTCTGATGAGTGGATGAGCAATTGTAGCTCCATTCTGACGCTCATTAACTGGTAGTATTGTGTCAGCATTTCTATCTGATGAGTAGTCAGGGGGGGCGCAACGCAATGATGTTTGTATGATGGTGGGGGCATCCGCATTGGTGGCGTCGATGTGGTTGTTGTGTTCATCAATGTAAAAATCATTTGGGTCTTGTTCAGATGCCGTGGAGGGGGAGGTGGAACGTTGAATGGATAGTGGGGAGTCATCAGGAGTTGGGGTGGTGAAGGCGAAGTCAGTAATAGTACGGATGATTTGTTGTTGAGATGACATGGATGAAGAAGTGGGGATGGAAGTTCTTTAAGTGAGTTTCTTCCTTCTTTTATATTCTTTTAGTAGCTCATCCGCATTAGTAATGTTTCGTTCAGGTTCCCACGTATTATTAGAACTGTCAAAGTTCTTCCATTTTATCAGGTATTGATAGTGGCGTCCTTGGGTTGATCGGTGAGCGATTATTGCTTCTATTTCATATTCTTCTGATCCATCAATAAGATCAGGTGGTGGTTGTGTATTATTAGGTCCGTGGATGTCCGTTTCATTATACAGAGTTAGTACAGTGGTGTGAAACACGGGGTGTACTTTCCATTGAGTTGGTAATTTTAGTTTATATGTTAGCGGTCCTAAGATGTCACTAATGGGGAAGGGTCCTTCTCATTTTGGGGCGAGTTTCCATGATTCATATGGAATTCGTAAATTCCGTGAGTCTAGCCAGACTTTCTGTCCTTTCTTGAAGGGTTTAGAGTGGCGGGTGACTCATTGTGTCATTTTTAGACATGTGAGTTCATGCGCGGCTAGCACTTCTTCTCTAGCTTTATTCAGTGATTTGAGGTGATCTTCTGCTGCTGGAGCAGCGATCTTTTCAAATACTTCAGGAATAGAAATGGGGTTCATTCCGTACATCAGGTAAAACGGGGTTTGTTTCAGCTCCTGATGTTCCTTTGTGTTATGCGCAAATTCTGCTATTGGTAAGAGTCTATTCCAGGAGTGGGGTTCATATGCACAGAATATCCAGAGGTATATTTCCAATTCTTGATTAAGGCATTCCATTTGTCCATCTGTCTGTGGATGAAAGGCTGTGCTCATCTTGTGCTTAATATGTAGTCCATTTGTTATTTCTTTAAAGACTTTAGTGGCAAATTGTGGTCCTCTATCAGAGATCATGGTGTCGGGTAATCCATGGCATCGGAATACGTTATTAATATACAGGTCGGCAGTTAGTATTGCCGTAATTGTCTTTAGACAAGGGCTAAGAATTACTCCCTTTGTAAGTCCTTGGTCGACCACAACAAAGATAGAATCAAAGCTGTCCGAAAAGGGAAGGTCAGTGATAAAGTCCATAGTTATTTGTTGGAATGGTTGTGTGGCATGACTAATAATAGGCATGAGGGGAGTGGCAGTGGGGTGGGTATTAGGCTTCATTTGTTGACAAATAGTGCATCCATCGATAAATTTCTTAGTAAGGATGGTGAGGCCAGGCCACCAGTAAGATTGCTTTAAGAGGGTGATGGTCTTAAAAAGGCCAGGGTGTCCAGTAATAAGCGAATCGTGAATATCACGAATGATATCGATGCGGAGATTATTGGTTGAAGGAACGTAAGTTTTCCCTTTGTAAAATAGGGCACTGTCAGTGATAGTCCAATCGGAAATGGCTGTCCGAAGTGGTGGTGGTGTACCATCCACTAAACATAGCTTGATGGTGGTGACAAGGTCATCTGTGAGAGAGGCGGTTTTAATGCGCTCCTGTAGATCTATATTTATAAGGTTGATGAATCGGTCATCAGTAAAGATAGTGATGTGTTCGGTGTCCTTGTCAGTGATGGTATGGTCCGGTTGTCATGAGAGGGTATCTGCTTGTTGGAGTTTTGTGCCTGGTACGTGTGTGAGGGTATATTGGTACCAGGATAGGTCGTGCCACCAGTGGGCTTGTCTGGCAGTTAGTCGTTGAGGTGATCTGTAGTATGTGAGATTTTTATGATCACATCGTATGTCTATGGGGTGGGGTGCACCAAGTAAAAGGTAGCGCCATTCTGAAAGAGCATGGATTATGGCAAAGAATTCTCTGTCGTATATTTGCCAATTTCATTCGGTTGGTGTTAAGGAGTGTGATAAGAATCCACAGGGTCATAATATGTCATTACTGTCTTTTTGTGATAAGATGGCTCCTATTGCCCATTTGCTTGCGTCAGTTTTGAGTACAAATGGTTTAGTTGTGTCGGGCATCAGTAATACTGGAGCTGTTGTAAACTTTTCTTTTAATAGATCAAATGCCACTTGGCACTCTATCATCCAATCCCATATCTTGTTTTTCTTTGTTAGTTCGTGTAGTGGTCTTGCTATATGTGCAAATCCTGATATGAATTTTCTGTAGAAGTTTCCAAATCCTAAGAATGAGCATGTCTGTTTAACTGTGGTAGGGGAGGGCCAATCCCTGATACCAGCAAGTTTAATCGGGTCCATCTTGATTGTGTCATGTGATATTATCATGCCAAGAAATTCTATTTCTTTTTGAGTGAATGTGCATTTCTCCATCTTGAGAAATAAGTCGTTATCCTTTCGTCTGGTGCTCAAGTTCCTCTTGAGTCTTCGCATGGATGAGTATATTGTCCATATAGATTACTAACCATCCTTCGCTAATCATATCTCTGAAGTAGTCGTCCATCATAGCTTGAAAGGTCGCTGGTGAGTTGCGTAATCCGAAAAACATTACAGTTGGTTCAAACAAGCCTTGGTTTGTTACGAATGCAGCTTTCCATTCATCACCTTCCTTAATACGGACATTATTGTATCCCCATCGTAGATCTAGTTTAGTGAAAAGCTTCAATCCCTTGAGTTTCACCATTAGGTCAGATACAAGTGGTAGGGGGTACGAATTTGGTTTCGTCCATTCATTAAGGTAGCAGTAATCTTGGCAGGGTCGTAGTACTCCTTTTTCTTTCTTTTCTACATAGAAAAAGGGTGCAGCTTGTGGTGATTTTGAGGGTCAGATATATATATCCTTTCGCTAATTGTTCTTTAATCCAGATGTTGAGTGAGTTTTGCTCGAGCAGTGAGATATTGTAGATTTTTCCTCTTTTAGGAACAAATCCTTCTTTGAGTTCAATGGCATGGTCCCATGGTCTAGCATCAGGGAATCTTTCGCTTGCTTCTTTTTCAAATACAGAAGTCCATTCCTTGTATTCCGGGGGTAGCTTCTTTTTCCCATTGTTCGTTTTGGGTTCCTCCTGTCCTGGAGTCTTACTTTGGTTGTTGGTCATTTGACTAGTATACTTGTGCACCATCTGCTGTGCAGGTGAGAATCTAAACAGATTCAGGTCGTAGGCGTCTTTGCTGTATTGCGCATCTTCCCACAGGGAAGTGTTATTCCAAAGTAGTCAATCCGCAGGCTTGGGTTTCTTGTGTGACGTCAAGAACCGTACCACGAGATCCTCGTCCCATTCATGTTGTAATCCCTTTTCTAGACCCAAAAGGCGATTCCTCAGTGCAACACAAATCTTGATTTCATTGGAATCTGGGAATTCCACAGTCTTTGTCTTCCAGTTTATTTTTGGGTTATACTGCTCTAACCAAGGCAGTCCCAATATAAGATCCTGATCGCTGAGATTGGTAATGTAAAACCAATCGGTCATTTCTTTCCCTTTGATGTTAATCAGCAGTAGGCATCTTTCCGTAATTTCCCCTTCTGTGTTCTCGGATCCATCAACATTTCATACTTTGATTGTTTTCTTTAATGGAATTTTCTTTAGCTGTGCTGCTAATCGCGAGTGGATGAACCATCCTTCTGCTCCTGAATCGACTAGCGCTTGGATTTTGATGGGTTTATTCATCATAATAGAAGTTGGTAGTGAAATTGTTTTATTCATAGTTGATTTTACAGTGATTGCTCATACTTCTATTACTTCGTTATCAGGTTTGGTAACCATTGGGGTACATCCTGTCATCAAAAATCCTCATCTGTGTCCATTAATACTTTGATCCATTCTTCATGGGGTAAATTCTTTATCAGGGCACATATCTTCATGTAACTCTCCCTGTCTTCTGGTTTGGACTGTTCTTCTTCTTCTTCATCTCCATCGCCTGTTGTGGTGTTCCTTATGGAGCGGTGGTTGAATTGGTTCCCCTTTCCTTTACCTTTTCCGTGCTTGCTTCCTCCTGCCCTTTTCTGTCCTCCTTGCTTTCATTGTGAGCAATCCTGTGATTGATGTCCTGATTTGTGGCATATGAAACATAATCCGTCTTTGAAGTGCCGTTCCCTTTCTTCCTTTGTCATTCCATTGATGGATATCATGTCTACATCCATGGCGTTAGGGTCCCATTGTCGTGATCATCCTTGTCCTCTGTTATTTGCGTAATAGGGTAATCCTGTCAGGATGGCGGTCCTATTTCTAGCATTACTGGCACATAGTATGTAGTCATACCAGTCTTTGAGGGTGGTCGGGTTAAACATCATAACTTGTCGTATGACTTCTCCTGGGAGTCCTTGTGTGTATAACGGTATGGCAGCAGCATCTTCTGTGATCTGTGCTTGTTGGATTAATTCTTTAAACCTGGACGTATTGTCAGAAGGCACAAGTCACCCCCAGGCTCACACAGAGTCTCTGGCTACTAACCCTACACAAGGGAAAGCGAAGATGATGATAGAGCAGAGACAACCATGAAAGTGGGGATCGCCTTCTAACTACTACACTTATATACTACTGGTACAGAGTAAAGTAAACGATAGTAAATAAAGGCATGTGTGAGTTGCGTTGTGCATAGCCTCGCATAGCCATAGATAAAGAGATATAAGTAAAGGTAAACAGTGATGAACCTCATCCAAAGTCACGGGTCACTAGTCGTGACCAACTGCCATAATGAGGATTTGAGTACAACTTGTCGCCAAGATCGTAAAAGATATCCGGGTTTGTAACATCACCCCCTCTCCAAGGTTCTTGTCCTTGAGAACATTTTGTGCATGTAGCCGTTTTGTCAGTGCCTTCCCATACAGATCCTTCAGGGTTTCATTTGAGCTTAAGTGTTATAGGTGGGGTGTTCTTCTTGTAGATACCGGGTTGTCCTTTTTCGAGCAATGGTGTTCCTTTCCACTTTTGCCATTTGCGCTCTAAGTTTTCTAGGTAGTCTGGTTCGAATTTCCCATCCTCCCATCCAAACAGCCTCTTTGGTACCTTTGGCTCCATGTGATTTTCATAGCGTCTAAAGTCCTCTGCTGATATATTCAACCGTCGAGGAGCAGCTGGTTTCCATTGATGAAATTCTTTCACCAGGGTTTCGGTGTTTTTTAGGTTCGACACTGGTTCCCAAGTCGTGTCTTCCAATGGATACCCTTTCCATTCGACCAGGTATTCGAGGCATCCTCATCCTTTACTGCTGACTCGGCTATCTAGGATAGATTTGACTTTGTATTCTCCCATTGTTTCTTGTTCCCGAGATACCTCTTCCTGACACATGGCTTCTTTTAACTTTTGCCAAGGAAATTGGGGTTCGTGATAAGGCTTAAGAAGCCTTTCGTTGAAGACGTTATACACCTTCCATGACATGGGTATCTTTAGGCGATACGACCCGGCATTAACCTTTTCTATGATTTTGAACGGACCAGCAAACTTGTCATCAAATTTCCTTATTTTGGCCGTAGACAGTAGGTTCTCCATGTTGAGGAATACTTTGTCACCTGGTTGATACTCTCTGGCCGGTTTCGTATGTTTGTTGTATTGTTTCTTCATTGAAGTCACTGCCTTTTCTAAGGCTGCGGATGCCTTAGCACGGGTGTCCTCCATGTCTTCAAGAAACTGTGTTACAAAGGGAGATTGCGTTTGGGCCTGGGTTGGTAATCCTTTTCATGGGTGAAATCCATAATTCATCCAGAACAGAGAATATCCAGTTGCCGAATGTTGCCTGTCATTGTAACAAAACTGCGCAATGGGTAGCCATTCTGCCCAATCCACCTTTTTGTGATCTACGAACATGGTGAGGAAGGTTTTAACTTCTTGATTAACCCATTCCGTTTGTCTGTCTGTTTGTGGGTGGTATGCCATCAAGGGGTTTCCTTTGATTCCTAGCATCCGGTAGAACTCCATCATGAAATTAGACACGAATTGTGGTCCTCGGTCACTGATGATCTTCTTGGGTATTCTGTGATTTCAGAATATATGATCTCTGAATAGCGCGGCAACTCCTTGAGATGTCAGCACTCCATGCATTGGTAGGAAGTACGACATTTTGGTTAATTGGTCTACAACCACAAATATCATGTCATGGCCTTTTGAGTCTGGTAGCGGTCCTATTAGATCCATTGATATTACTTCCCAAGGTTCGTCTGGGATTGTGTTTGGGTTTAACGGGGCTGCTTTCGGTTGCCTATCCAGTTTGGCTATTTGACAGGTCCGACATCCTTTAACATACGCGTCTAAGTCTTCTTTCAACTTTGGCCACCAAAACCCCCTTGTTACGAGTTCTAACGACTTTGCTACACCTGGGTGTCCCCATGAATGGTGGATGGCCATGATTTCTTCTCTGAGTTGAATGACCTTTGGGACGTATATTCTTTCTTTGAATAATACTGTGGTCTCGT
The DNA here is from genome assembly GCA_003316615.1 of Amanita pseudoporphyria. NCBI lineage: Eukaryota > Fungi > Basidiomycota > Agaricomycetes > Agaricales > Amanitaceae > Amanita > Amanita pseudoporphyria. Next base: position 10,246 of record QFEO01010750.1, on the reverse strand, counting down.
CAAGTCTCCATCCTTTGGTCTTATTCCTGACCGCTTCTAGCACCTGTAAGTCCCACATCCCTTTATCGACCTCTTTGATATCATTGATAATTTCTTCTATGGCGCAATTGTTGTCCGTGAGTCTGTTGTCAATATTGTTATAACGGAGAACACTTAGTACTACTTGGACTAACAAGACTTGTGGATCACCGACAAGTCCAGCGTCAACAAGCGCCGAGTACCAAATGTAGAGTTCGATGATCTCGCGTACTAGGACTAAGTACACAAGAGTGAGGATGATTAGATTCAGCGTGATATGAAGATCCGCTTCAAGTCAAGAGGTTATCAAGAAAGGTGTTGTATAACAACCTAAGTCGAACTTAGTGGTTCGACTTACTATCTAATACATCGGTATCAAATAGGTATAGCTAATGAGAACGCATGTAGCTATGAACGGTAGGTGTTAGGGTCCGGTTCTGAACTGCCGGAAAACAATCATAAACCTTCTTATGAAACAGTGAGCGTGAGGTATGGATCATATAAGCGATGTATCCATAAACGTAACAAAACGAACATGTAAGGGAGTCAAGCTGTAACAAATATGGCTTATGAATAGGTCATCTTTGAGCAAAATGATGTTTTTGTTGTCATTCTCCCCCCCTTTATGGTCCGCTCATCTTGAGAGGAGGTCTGCCTTGCTGTTAGATTTTCCCGAATGGTGTTTGATGATGAAATCGTATTCCTGTAGATCCAATATCCATCTAGCCTGTCTCCTGTTTAGGTTCTGTGGCTTTTGGAAATATGTGAGGTTTTGATGATCTGTTAACACCTCCACTGTATGCTTGGACCCTTTTAGGTACTGTGACCATTCGTAGAATGTGTGCATCACAGCTAGCATTTCCTTGTCGTAGATCTCGTAGTTCCTTTCCGCATTGTTAAGACTTCTGGATATGAATGCCACTGGTTGCCATATGCCTTGTTTGTTTTCCTGAGACAGGATTGCTCCGATGGCTTAATCCAACGCATCGGTTTCGACTCGATAGGGTTTCTCGTAATCAGGTATGAGGAGTACCACTTCTTTTCGTACTTGTTCCTTTAGTCTGTCAAATGTGATTTCTTGAGTTACACCCCAATTCCAATCTACTTTCCCAGTAAGGATCATTAATGCTTTTGCTAGTTTTGCGAATCCTTCTACGAATCGTCGATAGAAGTTGACAAATCCGAGGAACTGCTGTAACTCTCGTTTCGTCTTGGGCATAGGCCAATCTAGTATTGCCTTGACTTTAGCTGGGTCCATTCGGATCGAATTGTGACTGATTATTAATCCTAGGAATTCAATATGATCTTGGTCGAAAAAGCATTTGTCCGGCTTTAGGGACAGCTGGTTTTGTCCTAACTTTTCCAACACCCGTCCTACTTGTTGACGATGTTCTTCTTCTGTTTTGGAGAACACCAGAATGTCGTCCATGTATATTACTACCCATCCTTGTGCTATTTCTTCTCTAAACAGGTCGTTCATCATTGTCTGGAAGGTTGCTGGGGAATTCATTAATCTGAAGAACATGACTAGTGGTTCATATAGTCCTCTATTCGTCCTGAAGGCGGCTTTCCATTCATCACCTTCTTTAATTCAAATGTTATTGTATCCCCATCATACGTCCATTTTCGAGAAATATCTCGCTCTGCTGAGTTTGTCCACCAGTTCCCCTATGATTGGCAGTGGGTATCGATTCTTGATTGTCATATCGTTGAGTTTCCTGTAATCCTGTACTGGCCGTAGTTGACCGTCTTTTTTCTTTACAAAGAAGAATGGTGATGCCATTGGTGATTTACTAGGTCGTATCCGTCCCGTTTCTAGGTTTTCCTTTAAGAATTCTTCTAATGCTTCTTGTTCTAGTCAATTCAATGGATATATTTTACAGTCCAGCGGTTTTGACTCTGGAAGTAACTCTATTGTGTGATCCCATGGTCTTCTTGGTGGCATTTTGTCGAATGACATCTTTTCAAACACTTTTTTGTATTTTAAGTAGTGTTTGGGTACTGCCTCATCCATAGACCTGTCTTTGTGGTTTTTGATTGCAATGTCCATTGCCATTTTTGCAAATGCTTGGTTATACTCTGTTTCTGTCATACAGGCTGCGAATTCTTCTGGTCTGAAGTGTACTGCCAAAATTCGATCTCCAGGTTCCGTTGGTTCTATTTCTTCTGGTGAATCCTCTGGTTCTCCAAAGACGTGTCTGTTCCAACATTCCAATGGGCATCTGTTAAATTCCACTTCTCCTTTATCCCAATTAATGCTTGGGTTGTGTCAATTCAACCATTCATGTCCTAAGAACAAGTCCGATTTTCCCAAACTGGATACTGCAAATTCTAGGATTTCCTTGTGTCCCCCGATCGTTACTTTGACTTGACACATATCTTTGAGATATCCATCTCGGTTTAACGATCTGTCTGCATTGAATACCGGTACCGGATGTGGTAGTCGTCTAGTTGGAATTTGATATTGTTCTACGAATTCTCGATTGATACACGACTGGGTGCATCCTGAGTTGATGAGTCCTACTGCCGCTACTTGTTGGTAATTGTCCAAGCGGGTGAGTGTCAGATCTACTTTGACGTCTTTTCGTTGTAACATCCTTTTGATCTGTGGCTGTCGCTGCATCTTTTCTAAGAACCATAGTACATCTTTTTCTGAGGCCTTATTCAAATTGGAGATCATCTCTGGTGTTACTTCTTGTTTCCAGGATTCGTGTACCCAAGCCTTCAGGTCCCTTAGAGCGACTTCCGAGTCCTGTTCCCAAATCCGTCTAACCATCCATGGGTTACTCCATGGTTTGAACGCTTTCTTAGTTGCGCTTATGGGTGCATTCCTCAGATAATGAATATGTTCACTTAACTCATTGTTTATTAACAAGTTTACGTTTACATCACTATCTGTAGTTGGTACAATGTTCTCGACCAGTGAATCGGAATGCGATTCATTCACTGGTCTGATCCAAAACCCAAGTCCTTGGCGACTTCCTGTTTGTCACCCTCATTCATTTCCTTTATGAATGCCCTTATTTCTGGTAATCCCACTTCTCGTATGCGCGAGTTTCCTTTGTCACGCTTCGGCTGTTTGCAGTCTTTGGTGAAGTGTCCCGGCTTTCCGCAGTTGTAACATTTGAACGTGCTTTTCTTCTTGTCGATGTCCATTGCGTTCGGATCCTGACTGGTACTTCCTCCTAGATTGGCGGGCGGTGTGGCTGTAGCCATTTCTTTTCCTCCCTTCCACTTTCCCCATCGTCCCTTATCTGTCTTTTCCTCCTTAAAGGTGCTTTTAAGCTTGCCTTTATCTCCGTACTGCTCATGAGCTTCCATGTAAGCGCGTGATAACTTAACAGCGCGCTTGGTCCATTCTTCTAGGTTGTCGTCATCAGGTGCTCCGGCTTTTATGATTTCAAAACCAAGTCTGGGTGTAAGTCCGGCGCGGAATTGCGCCACCAGCGCGGTGTCATTGTAACCGGTTTCTTCCGCTAGTGCTTTGAATGTGATGACATATCGCTCCGCATTGATATTATCCTGCTTGAGCCTTGCTAGTCGCTGCTGTGCGTCTTGTTGGGTTTCGGTTGTTACAAAGAATCCTTGGGCTTGCTTCTGGAAATCCTCCCAGCTAGTGAATGGGTATAGAAGGTGTTCGTTTCCAAACTCCATGTCGTTTCACTGTACTAGTGTGGAGTTTTCGTTGGTGCTTTTGGTCATGTCATTCACCCATTTGTCCCACTGTTCCTCTGCTTCTAATAGCTCCTTCATTCGGCTGGTAGCCCATGCTCCAGCGAAATCTTCTTCTCTGCCTTTGATTCATCATAATGCCATGTGAAACTTCCTACAAACAGTCTTTGTATCCATTTTGGTGAACTCTATTTCCCTGAAGTATGAGTCCCACTCTCTAAACCAAGCCGCTATTTTCCTAGGATCGCCATTATAATCTTTAGGCGGGTTCTCTTTAATCTGCGGGCCAGTTTTGGGTGACATTGTCGGAGCTGTTGCTTGTTCTACAGTGACGTTTACTGGTTGCCGTAGTGTGTTGATTACTTCCTGTAGAATCTCTGCAGTGGCTTGAGCAGTTTTGGTTCTAGCACTGTCTATCTGCGTGTTGGTCTGCTGGGCTATCCTCCTTGCTTCTTGCATCTGCGCTTGCTGAGCCGGAGTTTCTATGTCCAAAGGTGCTGGTGGTAGTTCTACGTGGTTGGGCGCATCCCTAGTAAACCAATGATTGTATCCCCAGAATAGGGATATGATCGATCCTGCCAATTGTTATGAACGGTCACATTTGTTACATATCACATGACCCATCTTATCTTTGCGTACCTATGTTTACCTTGTTCTATGACTCTTACTCATTGTTCTGGACAATTCTATGGATGACTCAGTAGGACTATTATTAGAGACATGTAAAATGTATATAAAGACCAATAGAACACTAAGGGAACTCAGTCGAGTTCTCTTAGGGTTTCCCTCAGTCAACTATTATTGTTGCGATAAGACTCGCCCGCTCTTACCTCTACTCCTCTCTCTTAGTCCATCTTGGACTTAGGCTATTCTACGAAGAGTTATCCGTTAGACTCTCAGCATTGTGTCACATGGCCTGAGGTGGTCTTAACAGTAGAACTTGACTCCCCATATCTGTGCCGTCGGCTGTCATCATGATGCCAAAGGCTGAATAAAGGCAATACAACATATCAGCCATCACCCCAAGCACAGAAACAGCACCAACCTCACAACCGTCAATACAGGAGGAAGCACATGTATTTGAACCTCCACCAGTACAGCTAGCAACACAGCACCCACTTACCCTTAACCCTAACAATCTCTTTAACTCCGACGTGGAGCTCATTGGAGAACTGTTACCCGTATATTCACCACTGCCCCCCCCATTTCAAATGGCACAAAACCAGCCACTGCAGGAACCCTTTGAGCAAGGTCAAGAAGGAGAAGACCAGCTACCATATCCGTTAACCCCATCACCACCACCAGTAGGGCCAAATAACGGAATGGGCGCACAGGCGGTACCTCAGATGCAGACACCAAACTTGCAAAACCTGATGCAAACGATATTGGAGCAACAACAGGCCATGCAACAAATGCAGCATCAGATAAATGAAATATTTAATTCACAACACCCTCAGTCCGTATATGCGCCACAGCCACAGATCCCCATTCCCACCCATATGTACGACTTTGAAATCCGTAGTCATAACGCACCCACCTTTGGACTAGAAACGGTGTCACAAACAAAAATAGATGCGGCCAAGCCAGATCCTTATGATGGAAGTCAAGACAAACTAGAATCTTTCATCATAGCTTGTCAGTTATTTATAACCCTTAAATTAAGAAGCACTACAGAAGTGGAAAAGGTCTCTTGGGTATTGTCCTACGTAACCGGGGCAAATGCAGTCCAATGGAGAGATAATTTAATGAAAGCGCAGGAACGAGGAGACTGAACATTCCCTAGATTGGTATCTGACTTATTCTACCAGCTCTGAGCCCAATTCGGAGATAGGGATGAACAAGTAACCTCTATTAACAAATTAAAAGTTATCCAACAAGGGCAGAGAGACGCGCAAACCTACAGCCAGGAATTCAAAAACTACGCCATGAATTCAGGAATGGATAGGGTAGCGCTATGAGAAATGTACAAAGAGGGTCTCAACTTTGGGCTTCGACGGAGAATTCTGGAGATGGATGCAGTACCTGCCACCTATGAAGATTGGGTGCAGGTATCCAAAAGGTTGGATAAGCAATGGAGACAGGCGAAAGTGGAAGAAGCATACTATAAACAAAGGGCTAACCGAGGACCAGCCAATACTCAAAAAACCGGAAATATGCCTAATATGCAACAACCCAAGCTACTGTCTACCTCAGGTTCCACGCAAAAACCTGTTCAAACAAATTCCAACTATAGTCGACCATGGCAACGGCCGAATAATCAAAATCCAGCAAAACCGCAAGGAAATCCTAATCCAGGAATACAGGGCGGAAGGGGAGCACCCATGGACATAGATCAGAATCGTTGTCCTCCCATGCATTGCTACAAGTGTGGGAAAATAGGGCACATGGCAAGGAACTGCCTGTCTACCCTAGACGTACGAGCAATGACATATGATGAAATGAAGGAACATTTCAATAAAACCAACAAAAACGAACCAGTACAGGAGCAGGGAAAAGAGGAAGAGAGTCAGCCAGGCCTCAACTGAACTCTCAAAATAGGTATTCGGATTTGGACATAGAAACAATTATAGATTCAGATAGTGAGATGCTAGTCTCCTCGTCAGAGGCGTCCTTTGGGGATTGCAACCTAAAGTGCGGTCACACGAGAACCCAAGTGACGCTTAATTCCTCTAAAAAATCAAATAAAAAATCATTGTCCACCGAAACGCCGAGGCACTTCATCAGAGCGATTGGGCAGTCTGGAGAAGTAACCATGGATGTAGTCATCGAAATGCCTGACACACATAGACAAGTCAAAACAACCACGTTGTTAGACTCGCAAGCAACAGGAATGTTTGTAGACCCTAGATGGGTTAGCACAAACAAAATATGGACCCAAAAACTTGATAAAGCAATTCCCGTCAGGAACGTGGATGGTACTATGAATAAAGGAGGAAGTATAAATCGAGAGGTGGATGTAATCCTGCATTATCAAGGACACCATGAATTGGCCATGTTCAAGGTGTGCAATCTCAGGAAAACAGACATGATTATCAGGTCTACTTGGTTGCAAAAACACAACCCGGAAGTAAACTGGATAACGGGAGAAATAAAACTGGAACGATGTCCGCAGTCCTGTGGATTTTGAAAAAAGGAGTTTACGAAGCAAAGACAAGTAGAATGGAGAAAAGCTCAGTGATGGGAGCTTATGAACTACTTGTACGAAAAAGAGAGAGAAGCGGACTTCGCCTTTTGGTTAGAAGAGAAATGGGACTCAGACAAGGACTTGACAGAGATAGAATACATGAAACATCCAAAACACTATCATAATGACAAGTACCCCTTTGTCCCTCTCAACTATATCAACGAAGCACCAGGGAAAATCCATGCAAAGCAAGGAAATCAAGGAAGTATCAATAAAATGAAGTGATGGATAGGAGCAGCAGATATAAGCACAGTCCCATCACTTTTCCATCAATACCTGTTGGTTTTTGAAAAACAGGCATCAGAGAGAATGCCCACGAGAAAGCCCTGGGACCATGTGATAGAATTAAAAGAAGGGTTTACGCCGAAAAAGGGCAAAGTATACCCCTTGTCCCCAGACGAACAACAAGAGGTCCAGGAATTTTTAGCAGATCAACTAAAGAAGGGATATATCCAGCCCTCCAAATCACCACAAACATCACCAGTATTCTTCATTGCGAAGAAGGATGGGAAGAAAAGAATGGTACAAGACTACCGACATATAAATGAAGGGACCATTAAGAATAACTACCCCCTCCCACTAATATCCAAATTAGTGGACAAAGCGGGGAAAGCCAAAGTATTCACGAAAATGGACCTTAGATGGGGGTATAACAACGTCCGCATTAAAGAAGGAGACGAATGGAAGGCAGCGTTCACTACATTCCAAGGCGCATATGAACCTTTAGTAATGTATTTCGGGTTAACCAATTTGCCAGCCACCTTTCAAACTATGATGAATGATCTATTCAAGGATCTTATCAACATGGGAAAAGTCATCATTTATATCGATGATATCCTGGTGTTCACAGAAACAGAAGAAGGCCATGATGATATAGTGATGGAAGTTTTGCGACAACTAAAGGAAAACGATCTATTCCTCAAACCTGAAAAATGCGAATGGAAGGCTAGAGAGGTTGAGTTTTTGGGTGTCATTCTGGGACCTAACAGGATACGAATGGATCCAAAAAAGGTGGAAGCCATACTCCAATGGCCAGTCCCAAAATTGGTCAAAGATGTCCAACGGTTCATGGGATTAGCAAATTATTACCAACAATTTATTGAAGGGTTTGCGAAAATCGCAACAGCACTCCACGCATTGGTAAAGAAAGATAGACAGTGGCATTGGACGAACGAAGCGGAACAGGCATTCCATACGTTAAAGCAATGATTTACTAATGCACCCTTATTGGTAACCCCGGATGAATGCCATCACCTTCGTATCGAATCAGATGCTTCAGACTATGCCATGGGTGGCATATTATCCATGTGTTGTGATGATGGTAAATGGAGACTGGCAGCCTTTCTGTCAAAAGCCCTCAATGAAACAGAACGCAATTACGACGTGCACGATAAAGAAATGCTGGGTATTATGCGTTGCCTGGAAGCTTGGTGCCACCATTTAGAAGGCGCACCGCTTCAGTTTACAATTTGGATGGATCATAAAAATCTCGAATATTTTATGAAGGCTAAGAAACTTAATCGCCGGCAAGCTTGGTGGGCACTCTATCTATCCAGGTTCGATTTCAAACTGGAACACAAAGCCGGGGTTACCATGACAAAGGCAGATGCTCTGTCCAGGAGGCCAGACTTAAAGGAGGGGATGGACATGGACAACAAGAACATAGTATTGTTGAAACCAGAATATTTCAAAATTGCAGCAGTACATCAAGGCCATCTGCTAATACATGGAGAGGAACAAGCCATTTTAACGGAAATACGGTGAAACACTACATGGGATGAGCCAGTACAGAAGGCGGTGGAAGCAATGAAAGCAGCTGGAATACGAAAAATGGACGACCATGAGTGGGAACTAGAACAAGGACTCGTATTAAAATTCGGAAAAGTCTATGTACCTAACAAGGAAGCGTTAAGAACAAAGCTACTAAAACTACACCATGACGCACCTATAGCAGGGCATCCCGGACAGTGGAAAACCACTGAATTAATTACAAGGAATTACTGGTGGCCGGGTATTACGGTGGATGTCAAAAAATATGTACAGGCGTGCGATAAGTGTCAACGAATGAAAACGCATCCGGAGCCGCCGGCTGGAAAACTAAAACTGAATGAAGCACCCAAAGTTCCCTGGACCCATCTTACGATGGATTTCATAGTCAAGCTACCCCCGTCGAAAGGACATGATGCGATACTAGTAGTATGCGACCGACTCACAAAAATGACTCATTTCATAGCAACTACGGAATCCACCTCAGCCATAGGGTTAGCGATGTTGTTCAGGGATCATGTATGGAAACATCATGATCTACTGGAATCTATAATATCGGACTGGGGACCACAGTTTGCAGCAGCAATGACTAAGGAACTTAATAAACTACTGGGAATTCAAACCAAGCTATCTACGGCCTATCACCCCCAGACGGACAGACAGATGGAGCGAATGAATCAGGACCTAGAAAAGTATCTACGAATGTATGTGGATAGGAGACAGGAGGACTGGGCCGAATGGCTAGCAATGGTGGAATTTGCCTACAATAATCAGATCCATGCGGCAACGAAACAAGCCCTGTTTTTTACCAATAACGGAAGAAATCCATGAATGGGGATAGAAGCAAGAAGGGAAGGAAAACATCCAGCAGCGCAGGAGTTTGCCGAAACAATGAAGCAGGTTCACGAAGAAGCAAGGGCAGCCCTTACACAGTCACAGGAGGTGATGAAACGAAACACCGATAAGCATCAGAAGGATGCGCCGGAATACCAAACTGGGGACAAAATATGGCTATCTATGAAGAACCTCCAATTACGGGACCATCCCACACAAAAATTGGCGGAAAGATGGATAGGACCTTATCCAATCAAGAAAATTGTATCGGAAAATGCCATGGAATTGGATTTACCATTCAGTCAAAATATTCACCTGGTTGTTAACGTATCTCAAATACGTCCTTATGTGAAACCGTTAAAAGGACAAAAGGTAGCACCGCCACCACTGGTAGAAATTCAGGGCCAACAAGAATATGAAGTAGAGACTGTGGAAAATTCACGAATGAGAAGGGGAAAATTGGAATATCTGGTGCGATGGAAGGGATACTCCGAGGATCACGACACCTGGGAACCAGCAGGTCATCTGTCACACGCCAAAGATAAAGTGAAAATTTTCCATCAGAAGTATCCAACGGCAATTCAGTACGTACAAGCAGCGGAAATGAAGGAAATACCCTTTAGGCCATATGAAAACTACACAGACCCCGATACCTGGGAAAGAAGATGGGTAAAATGGAAGGGCAAAGGGTTAATGACAGATGTACAGTAGGCAACAAAACTGTAGCAATGTTTAGCAATCACAGAAAGATTGGTGTATAGGACAACTAGT
>QFEO01010749.1:0-17514 GCA_003316615.1 Amanita pseudoporphyria | reverse complement strand
TCGGAATGTATTTAGGAGTTTAAATACATTCGCACAGACCACAAGTAGCGGAACAGCCGAGCCAAAGAGAGATAAGTCAAGCGCGCTTGCGGGCCTGACGCAGATCTTTGGCGAGGTCACGTGGATGCGGCTAACGCACCTTGTCTACACGCCGCGTACACGCCGCATGCACGTTCCGCTCGGGAAGACGAGCCCTCAAGCTCGGCATCGTCTTTTGCCCCACCCTCCACTCCCTCTGCACATTCGCCCTGGGCGGCTGGGAATGTGGGACACCGAATCAGCATACGACCACACGGCCTGGGCTAACGGCGGTGTCGGTATCCGCCCACCCACGATGCTTGATTCCCCACATTCTTAGCTAGCCGGAGCCCCGTTGGGGCCTCGCCCATATATCTCACTAGCAATCAGGATAGCACCGAATCGGAATGTATTTAGGAGTTTAAATACATTCGCACAGACCACAAGTAGCGGAACAGCCGAGCCAAAGACATGTTTCGATATGGTAGCTAACGTAAAATGTGCAACCCTTATTTTCTTCGTCAAGAGTTCGCAGCATAGCCAGTAATAGTGCTCCAGTGGGGCGCACTCGATCCACTGGCAAGCCGGAGCACATCAGTCAGATGATCAGCAGGAAGCTCCTCTAGTATTCGTGCGGTCAGGTACGGCTCCCATACGAGATCTGGGGGTCTTCCCGAATACGGAGGCTTGCTACTGGAAAGCAGCGATGGAATCTATAAAGCGTAAGGCCGTCCTCCGTGATAATCATAGCACGGCAGACGAAGGATAAATTTATACACTATTCTCTCACAATTACATGAGTAGCACTGCAACTCTCCAAGTCTAGGCACAACGTCAAGCTCAAAAAGCAGCCTCTATGACCATCAATCCTTATAACGCAATATTGATTCACACCCAACCAGCGCCTGCGATCACTCTTCTAATTACTACAGCCAGGGGTAATCTATCGAAGCAGCATGTTGGAGCATCAAAGAGCTCCCAAACATGATTACAAAATATCCTTTAAAACAAGGCACCTCACCAGCTTCGTCCACACCACCTTATTAAAAAATGGTAGAGTGGAAGTGATACAATGAGCGCCAAACCGTTTATTTGTATGAGTTTGTCGCCGGGAAATGCCAGCATCTTGACTTCCGCCATTCAGTTGGCCTTGTAATGTGCAACAACCACTCTTGGGCTTGAAACGCAGGTCTATCATGTTTATCTCCACGGACGGAAATCAGGAGCATCCTGGACAGTTTGGCGCGGCTAGTGTTGGAATACGAGCATTTAAACGTTTACGTTGTGGCTAGTTCATTGTGTCTCAAGGCCAGCTCCGATACTCTGAATCGTTACACTGATTCATCAATGTCATCAGACATATGCTTAACATACCGGTCCTATATTTAATAAGTGATAGGCCGTAATTTTGCAACCCTAGCAACGTCCACTCATACGACAACAATTGCTTTTCGTGCTTTTGGTTCGACCCCACATATAAGTGGGGTCTTAAGCCCGGGGCCCACGACAAGGGAAGCACGAGGAAAAGAGGCCACTGGCCCCTTCACCATCCCCGGGACGCACCTTGTACCCATCCACCATCATCATAATCATCTGGTTTTCTAAGCGGCGTCGATGGGCGAACGAGGCGGGCGACACGGCGAGCAGGGTAACGACGGGATATGTTGACATAACCTAGAGAAAAGCTAGAAACTCAAAACTACGCGTCAGCCAAGTTCATAACGAAGAAGCAGAGAAAATCAAACGGATTGCGACAACTCCCCTCCTCCTCCCTTCGGGCCAGCTTCTTCAATAGCCGACCTTCTTCGCAGCTGCCGCCATTCTTCGTTGCATCCACATAACGAATGCTTCTTTCATCTCTTCAGAGACGTTATCTTCCTGGACCATCTTTTTGTGTTGGAGTGGCGGCGGACCTGTCAATTTCATCAACTTAACAGGTGTGCGGCAAGCAAAAAGAGATGGTTCTTCAGCGGCGCGAGCCTTCCTACGCTGGAGCATGACAGAACCTGCAACTTTGTTAATGGTTCTCGTACGCTGGAGGTTCGAGGTCTGATTCTGAAATGCGGTGACAAATTGAATTTGAATGAGTGTATCTTTGTGTAAAAGCAAAAAAACGTACTATCTTGTTGACCGCCCTTGCGCGCATGCGGGCAGGCGTATCAGCGAGCCAAAATTTCGGGATTGCGGTCACGGGTCTATCTTCCAGCAGGAGCACTGACGACTTGGCAACCGGCATATCCTTTGCGCAGCCAACCTGGAAGAAACCTGTGACCATATCAGCAACTTCGTTTACATGAATAGTGGGGCGACCAGCGCCGAAGGTAGCAATGGATGTATACGCAGCGTGCATCGTCGTGTGTAGATGTGGTTAATCGTAAGGGGGGCGCTGGTAGGGGCGAACCGGTTTTAAAGGATATTTTGATGTCAGCCTCACGATCGACCGATTGCTACTTCGTCTGTTTGCCTGACGATCACATCTAGGGAACAACTATTGGTGCTGCGCCGTGTGGTGTGCGTATATTTGCTTCCAGGTGGAAGTGGTGAGCACAAGCCCATAGGTGTTTGTTATTTATTGCACTGAGGGCGTCTTCGGGCGTGCTCGATGTCTGTCAGGCCACCATATTCGCGACAATCGTGATCGTGTGATCGTCTCATTAAAACTGTCCTTGAACCTAGCTCTGGATTAATCCTATCCATCAACTCGCTTCGTTGACGGACACCCGACAGCGGGGTCATAATAGATTGCCCGTGTCGTTGCTCGTATCACATCACTTTTTAAAACGAAAATTGTTGCGATGACGGTGATACAAGATCTAATAATGGAACGCACAACATCATCTCCATCTAATTGGCGCCGTTTCGCGTTCATGCTCGTACCAGCAGGAGGACAAACCACCTGTTCGTGCATTTTTTTTTTCAAATCTCAACCTGATATCACCATCTGAAATGAAATAGAAACAATGATATTGGCGCATTCTGCCAAAGCTTATGGAGACGAGAAACTGGGCCCTTGCTTAGTCACTGTTTAACGGAATGCAAGAAACACGCGCTGTCGGCTTAGGATACCCTGAAAAGGGCAGCAGCCAGACCGGGAACATTATGAATGAATATATGACTACGGTCTTCGGGCCCCGTTGACAGAGGAAGATACTGTTCGCTACCATTCGTCTGCTACAGCTCGGGAGGAAAAGGTAATGAGGTAACGACCACTGTGATCGTCTCAGTTCTGGCGTAGTAGTAAACCATCGTCGGGCCTCTATGGCTACCAGCAGTTGAAGAAACAGAATGGCTCACGTTTTTTGCGTATGCGTAAAAGAGTCCAGGACGAGAGGCCATGTTCTCCGAAGTCGAAGGAAGGTGATTTAGATGGCGAAACTACATTTGCGAGAACGCTCTTATATGAAGGGTGCGGTCATCAAATACCAGCCCGGCTCTAGATTTGGCCTGCTTCCCTTCACAGAATGCATGTTATGACTATCCGTGTGTAACCGATGATAGCAGTTCTGAAGGCACGTTTGATTTTTCCGTGGTCAAGGGTTTCGATTATTAATCGTGGTCTAGGGGGGGAAGCCCAGCACAAAAGACTCGTTGGTAGCCCAACAGGAGGCTCTAAGCAAAGCATACAAGAAGTCTCCGCAGGGTCTTAAGATGTCTCTGGAAAGAACCCATGCGACGTTTACCAGACTCGCGCAGACCCTGAAAGATACGGATAGGTCCCAGCGCAAAGGGAGGCCTGGGCAGGTTCATGAGCAAATTTCTTAAGTCTGGAAATGGTAGCGATCGAGAATCATCCCGGTAAAGTTTGTGCGCTAGTACCCTCTCCTGTCGTTGCTCATGAACATCTTCTATTTTATCATTCATGCATCTAGCTATGTACCAGTTACTTAGTCATAGTCTGCTGCGGTCCCAACTTATTCCTCGACTTATCGACGAGCTTGGCCTCTGCCGAACCTTCCGCGGATACTTCAAGTGCAGATGTCCCTGATGTACGTAGCGTGCAGAGGTCGTCTTTGAATCCGAGATAGTATATCCGGGATGCCTCCCCCCCTTCCGGGTCTTTCTGAACGTTGCAACCCTCGCAACATCCGCTCATACTCCAACAACAGTTTTTCGTGCTTTTGGTTCGACCCCACATACAAGTAGGGTCTTAAGCCCGGGGCCCACGACAAGGGAAGCACGAGGAAAAGAGGCCACTAACCCCTTCACCGTCCCCGGGACGCACCTTGTACCCATCCATCATCATCATAATCGTCTTGTTATTTAAGCGGCGTCGGTGGGCGAACGAGGCGGGCGAGACGGCGAGATGGCATGACCTAAATGAAACCAGAAAAACTCAGAACTATGCGTCAGCCAAGTTTATAACGAAGCAGAGAAGATCAAACGGATTGCGACAACTCCCTTCCCCCTCCCTTCATGCCAGCTTCTTCAATAGCCGACCTTCTTCGCGGCTGCTGTCATTCTTTGTTCCATCCACACAACGAATGCTTCTTTCATCTCTTCGGAGATGTTGTCTTCCTGGACCATTCTTTTGTGTTGGAGCGGTGGCGGACCTGTCAATTTCATCAACTTAACAGGTGTGCGACAAGCAAAAAGAGATGGTTCTTCAGTGGCGCGAGCCTTCCTACGCTGGAGCATGACAGAGCCTGCCGTTTTGTTAATGGTTCTCGTGCGCTGGAGGTTTGATGTCTGATCCTGAAACGTGGTGACAAATTGAATTTGAATGAGTGTATCTCTGTGTAAAAGCAAAAAAAAACGTACTATCTTATTGACCGCCCTTGCGCGCATGCGGGCAGGCGTATCAGCGAGCCAAAATTTCGGGATTACAGTCGCGGGTCTGTCTTCCAGCAGGAGCACTGACGACTTGGCGACCGGCATATCCTTTGCGCAGCCAACATGGAAGAAACCTGTGACCATATCAGCAACTTCGTTTACATGAATAGTGGGGCGACCAGCGCCGAAGGTAGCAGTGGATGTATACGCAGCGTGCATCATCGTGTGTAGATGTGGTTAATCGTAAGGGGGGCGCTGGTAGGGGCGAACCGTTTTTAAAGGATATTTTGATGTCAGCCTCACGATCGATCGATTGCAACTTCGTCTGTTTGCTTGACATGCCGATTTCATCTAGGGAGAAACTATTGGTGTTACGCTGTGTCGTGTGCGTATATTTGCTTCCAGGTGGAAGTGGTGAGCACATGTCTACAGGCGTTTGTTATTTGTCGCACTGAGGGCATCTTCGGGTGTGCCGTCATGATATTCACGATAATCATGGTCGCGTGATTGCCTCATTAAAGCTGTCCCTATCCCCCAGATCGGTTCGTTGAGGACATCCGACAGCGGGGTCATAATAGATTGCCCGTGTCGTTGCTCGTATCACGCCAATTTTAAAACGGAAATTATTGTGTTGGTGGCATAATTTGTCGGTATTACGGCCGGGTCAACAGATACATATGGAAGGATTAGAAATTTTATTTCAAGATCCAACAGTGGTACGCGCGACATCATCGTCATCTAATTGGCACCGTTTCATAAAACAGCGCTCATGCTCGTATCAACAGGAGGACAAACTACCTGTTCGTGTTTCTTTTTAAAATCTCGACTTGGTATCATCATCTGAAATGAAATAGAAACGAAGATATTGGCGTATTCTGCCAAAACTTATGAAGACGAGAAACTGGGCCCTCGCCTAGTCACTGTTTAACAGAATGCAAGAAGCACACGCTATCGGCACTATCGTCTTGGGATACTGTGAAAAGGGCAACAGCCAGACCGGAGAACTAGTGCGACATGGATGAATATATGACTACGGCCTTGTGGGGGAAGCCCAGCACAAAAGACTCGTTGGTAGCCCAACGGGGGGCTCTAACCAAAGCATACAAGAAGTCCCTGCAGGAGTTTAGGACGTCTCTGGAAGGAACCCATGCAACGTTTAATAGACTCGCGCAGACCCTGAAAGATACGATACATCCCAGCGCGGAAAAAAGGGAGGCCTGGGCAGGTTCATGAGCAAATTTCATAAGTCTGGCAATGGTAGCGACTGAGAATCATCTGGGCGGGCCCAGTAAAGTTTGTCCCTCTCCTGTCGTTGCTCATGAACATCTTCTATTTTATCATTCATGCATCTAGCTATGTACCAGTTACTTAGTCATAGTCTGCTGCGGCCCCAACTTATTCCTCAACTTATCGACGAGCTTGGCCTCTGCCGAACCTTCCGCGGATACTTCAAGTACAGATGTCCCCGGTGTGCGTAGCGTGCGGAGGTTGACTTTGAATCCAAGATAGCAGTATATGTCTCCCCTCCCCTTCCGAGTCTTTCTAAACGTTGCGACAACAACAGTTTTTCGTGCTTTTGGTTCGACCCCACATAATACGAGTGGGGTCTTAAGCCCGGGGCCCACGACAAGGGAAGCACGAGGAAAAGAGGCCATTGGCCCCTTCACCGTCCCCGGGACGCACCTTGTACCCATCCATCATCATCATAATCGTCTTGTTATTTAAGCGGCATCGGTGGGCGAACGAGGCGGGCGAGACGGCGAGACGGGATATGTCAGCATGACCTAAATGAAACCAGAAAAACTCAAAACTATGCGTCAGCCAAGTTTACAACGAAGAAGCAGAGAAAATCAAACGGATTGCGACAACCCCCCTCCCCCTCCCTCCGGGCCAGCTTCTTCAATAGCCGACCTTCTTCGCAGCTGCTGCCATTCTTTGTTCCATCCACATAACGAACGCTTCTTTCATCTCTTCGGAGACGTCGTCTTCCTGGACCATTCTTTTGTATTGGAGCGGTGGCGGACCTGTCAATTTCATCAACTTAACAGGTGTACGGCAAGCAAAAAGAGATGGTTCTTCAGCGGCGCGAGCCTTCCTACGCTGGAGCACGACAGAACCTGCCATTTTGTTAATGGTTCTTGTGCGCCGGAGGTTCGAGGTCTGATCCTGAAACGCAGTGACAAATTGAATTTGAATGAGTGAATCTCTGCGTAAAAGCAAAAAAACGTACTATCTTATTGACCGCCCTTGCGCGCATGCGGGCAGGCGTATCAGCGAGCCAAAATTTCGGGATTGCGGTCACGGGTCCATCTTCCAGCGGGAGCACCGACGACTTGGCAACTGGCATATCCTTTGCGCAGCCAACGTGGAAGAAACCTGTGACCATATCAGCGACTTCGTTTACATGAATAATAGGGCGACCAGCGCCGAAGGCAGCAGTGGATGTATACGCAGCGTGCATCATCGTGTGTAGATGTGGTTAATCGTAAGGGGGGCGCTGGTAGGGGCGAACCGGTTTTAAAGGATATTTTGATGTCAGCCTCACGATCGACCGATTGCAACTTCGTCTGTTTGCATGACATGCCGATTACATCTAGGGAGCAACTACCAGTGTTACGCTGTGTAGTGTGCGTATATTTGCTTCCAGGGAAGTGGCGACCACATGTCTATAGGGGTTTGTTATTTGTTGCATTGAGGGCTTCTTCGGGTGTACCATATTCGCGACAATCGTGGTCGTGTGATCGCCTCATTAAAGCTGTCCTTGAACCTAGCTCTGGGATAGCCCTATCCATCAGACCGGTTCATTGATGGACTCGGACATCCGACAGCGAGGTCATAATAGATTGCCCGTGTCGTTGCTTGTATCACACCAGCTTTTAAAACGAAATTATTGCGGTGATGGTGGCATGTCAGGTATTACGACTGAGGTCGACAGATATGTGTGGAAGGATTAGAAATTTATTTCAAGATCCAACAGTGGTACGCGCAACATCATCCTCGTCTAATTGGTGCTGTTTCATAAAACAGCGCTCATGCTCGTATCAGCAGGAGGACAAATCACCTGTTCGTGTTTTTTTTAATCTCAACTTGATATCGTCATCTGAAATGAAATAGAAACAAAGATATTGGCGTGTTCTGCCAAAATTTATGAAGACGAGAAACGGGACCCTTGCTTAGTCACTGTTTAACAGAATGCAAGAAGCACGCGCTATCGGCTTAGGATACTCTGAAATGGGTAGCAGCCGGACCGGAAAACCAGCGCGACATCAATGAACATTGGTAGCCCAATACGAGGCTCTGGGTAAATCCTATGAGAAGTCCCTGTAGGATTTTGGGACGTCTCTGGAAGGAATCCATGCAACGTTTACCAGACTAGCGCAGACCCTGAAAGATACGGATAGGTCCCAGCGCGGAAAAAAGGGAGGCCAGGGCTGCCGTTCATGAGCAAATTTCATAAGTCTGGCAATGGTAGCGACCGAGAATCATTCGGGTGGGCCCAGCAAAGTTTGCGCGCTAGTATCCTCTCCTGTTGTTGCTCATGAACATCTTCTATTTTATCATTCACGCATCTGGTTATGTACCAATTACTTAGTCATAGTCTGCTGCAGTCCCAACTTATTCCTCAACTTATCGACGAGCTTCCGCGGATACTTCAAGTGCAGATGTCCCCGGTGTGCGTAGCGTGCGGAGGTTGACTTTGAATCCAAGATAGCAGTATATGTCTCCCCCCCTTCCGAGTCTTTCTAAACGTGGTGACAACAACAGCTTTTCGTGCTTTTGGTTCGACCTCACATATAAGTGAGGTCTTAAGCCCGGGGCCCACGACAAGGGAAGCACGAGGAAAAGAGGCCATTGGCCCCTTCACCGTCCCCGGGACGCACCTTGTACCTATCCATCATCATCATAATCATCTTGTTTTCTAAGCGGCGTCGATGGGCGAACGAGGCGGGCGAGACGGCGAGATGGCATGACCTAAATGAAACCAGAAAAACTCAGAACTATGCGTCAGCCAAGTTTATAACGAAGAAGCAGAGAAAATCAAACGGATTGCGACAACTCCCTTCCCCCTCCCTTCATGCCAGCTTCTTCAATAGCCGACCTTCTTCGCGGCTGCTGTCATTCTTTGTTCCATCCACACAACGAATGCTTCTTTCATCTCTTCGGAGATGTTGTCTTCCTGGACCATTCTTTTGTGTTGGAGCGGTGGCGGACCTGTCAATTTCATCAACTTAACAGGTGTGCGACAAGCAAAAAGAGATGGTTCTTCAGTGGCGCGAGCCTTCCTACGCTGGAGCATGACAGAGCCTGCCGTTTTGTTAATGGTTCTCGTGCGCTGGAGGTTTGATGTCTGATCCTGAAACGTGGTGACAAATTGAATTTGAATGAGTGTATCTCTGTGTAAAAGCAAAAAAAAAACGTACTATCTTATTGACCGCCCTTGCGCGCATGCGGGCAGGCGTATCAGCGAGCCAAAATTTCGGGATTGCGGTCACGGGTCTGTCTTCCAGCAGGAGCACTGACGACTTGGCGACCGGCATATCCTTTGTGCAGCCAACCTGGAAGAAACCTGTGACCATATCAGCAACTTCGTTTACATGGATAGTGGGGCGACCAGCGCCGAAGGTAGCAGTGGATGTATACGCAGCGTGCATCATCGTGTGTAGATGTGGTTAATCGTAGGGGGGGGGCGCTGGTAGGGGCGAACCGCTTTTAAAGGATAATTTGATGTCAGCCTCACGATCGACCGATTGCAACTTCGTCTGTTTGCCTGACATGCCGATCACATCTAGGGAGCAACTACTAGTGTTACGCTGTATAGTGTGCGTACGTTTGCTTCCAGGTGGAAGTGGCGAGTACATATCTATAGGCGTTTGTTATTTGCTGTACTGAAGGCATCTTCGGGTGTGCTCAAGGCCACAATATTCGCGACGATCGTGATCGTGGGCCCAATAAAGTTTGTGCGCTAGTGGAGATTTGGAGAGTCCTAGAAGGCTCGGTGTAGCGGTGCGGCAGGTTTATTGGAGTGTGATTAGAGTTTATTTATACGTATGTCAGGAATTCGTAGCATAATGAAAGAGAATTTGATTCATTGGTGTCAGTGGTATGGGACAATGTAATTCTACCCTCTCCTGTTGTTGCTCATGAATATCTTCTATCTTATCATTCGCGCATCTAGTGGCGTACCAATTACCTAGTCATAGTCTGCTGCGGTCCCAGCTTATTCCTCAACTTATCGATGAGCTTAGCCTCTGCCGAACCTTCCGCGGGCACTTCGAGTGCAGATGTCCCCGGTGTACGTAGCGTGCGAAGGTCGCCTTTGAATCCGAGATAATATATCCGGGATGTCTCCCCTCCTTCCGAGTCTTTCTGAACTGAGGTTCAACAATGCAGCACGATAAAGGACGAGGAGTAGGAACACACAAAGAACAAAGACAAGGATGTCACATTCCCCAATGTTGCCACTCTAATCGGGTACTCGACCACACCGCCCTCGTCCTCCCTCAAAGCTAGCTCGAGCTGTGGTTTCATACTCTCCGCGTCATTGAAATCGACAATAGTGGGGTTGTTCACGTATACGTTTAGGTGCCTTGGGGCAGCTTCTCCCCGTCCTATTTTAACGAAGATCGACCTGATGCGGACGCTCTCGAGGAAAGGGATATGGAGGATGAGTTGGTCATCTACACTGGATTCGGCGTAGGTCGTCGTCGAGTCACGTTGGTCCCATGGTTTGATGATATCTCGAGCGGATTCGAGGACGGAGAGATTCAGGCCGTGTATGCTGTGTGGGCGGGGTGCTCGTGGTGTGGGATCATTCGGAGGTTTGTGGGCTTACTTTTGTTTGTCGACAGTGCCGTAGAGGTTGGCAGATCCGCTGGGTGTGGGCACGTCTAAGTTGCTCGCCATGGCCGTTGTGCTCTTGCGCGTTACGACTCGGGTGCCGTCCGTCGGCACGTCGGTACTTCAAATGTGAGCCTTTTTCAACTTCCGAAGGTTGTGTTATGAGCACAACCTGTCTGGCGCGACGCGCCCTCCGGCTAAGCCTTGGGTCTACTTTTTTTCGCGTGCCTCCTCGAAATGCTCTGTCAACGTATTCGCGGCCGGTAGGCGAGCGGCAAAGGTTACGACAGAGGCGCAGTTATGCGGTGGACGCCGTCAATAACTCAAGTTCGAGCAACGGGAAGGGAAACAGGAAGGACAAGAACGAGAAAAAGGTGGAAGCGAGTAGCCCGGCCTCGCTGCCAACAAGCAGGATCGACGGTCCCTCTTCTTTTGACAGGCTTTTTTCCCTGTTCATGCTCATTTCTGAGCACCAGCCCTCGTCTCGAACGCAGGTCCGACTTTTAAACCTTGACGAATTGGCACTTTTCATCGCTGCTCTCTTCTCATCCACCAATAACAAACTCAAAGTTTCCAAACTCGAAAAAGTCATCCCCGCCTATATAGAAAAGTACAACTACGATAGAAGCAAGCTTTATAAGAAAGTGAATGGGTTTGTGAACGGGTTTAGTGCTAATGGTGTGGATGTTGAGCGTGTGGAGAGTATTGTGCGGGCACATGTGGGTGATGTGATCGGGAGTGGGAAAGAGAGTGAAAATGGTATGCTTTCACACTTGTGAAGAGGAAGGGTAGTAACTGGTTCGATTCAGATCTTACGAAAGCGGGCTCTCATCCAGGCCCCACCGAACTGGTGCCCCAAAAAGATCTCGAAGGCAAATCTCCCCTCAACCAGCTCCTTCTCTACCTAGAAACCCCCTATGCTCGTTCTATAACCCAGAGTTTCGAGCCAGAAGATGCGAAAGAGTTCTCGTTCCTGATGGGCCAGGTAATGGACTCGAGCGGAAGGGAAAATATGGGCGTGCTGAATACCCTTCGGACGTTTTTGGGTCTGAGAGGAGTGGAGATTGTGTATTTGAGGAACGAAGAAATGGAGGAGGCAGAACATGCAGCGGCTGAAGCGAAAGAGACGGAGCTCGAATCTACGACATCGATGAGCGACGTCGAATTTGCGAAACGGGCAGCAGCGGACGAGAGTCTAAGTAAGTTTTCACAAAACACTGCGCATACACTCAGCAGGTTAACATATGCCCGTCCATAGACCCACTGGACACGCCCACCCGTCAAATAAATAATCCCTATCCGAATCTAATGACACCCGACCCTCTTCTGGATGCGCGGGACGAAATGGTTTTTCCGCCTAGTCCATCCTCACCTTATACCAACCGCGTCGTCGTGCGAAACCATTCCTCCATATTCCACGCTGCTCTCAAGGCTGAATCTGGCACGGATCCTTTTTCCGACCCTGATGCGGATTGGGAACCCGAAGTAACGGACGAAACGTCCGAAGATCTCGAGTCATTCGAGAACTTGCCTCTACCCGCGAACGAAGCGAAGAATTTGTACAGGTTCCCTTTAATTGTGCGTCGTGTGACGCAGCAGACGGGGAAAGGCAAGATACACCGAGTGCAGTATCTCGTTGTTGTTGGGAATGGGGATGGGTTGGTGGGCTATGGACAGGCCAAGGATGAAGACGCGCCACGGGCCTTGGCTAAAGCCACCGCGTTGGCAATTCGGAATATGGACACTGTTGCTCGGTTTGAGAAGCGTACCGTTCCTACGGAGATGGAGGCAAAGCTTGGAGCGACGCGTATCATTATGCGACCTCGTCCGGTTGGCTTTGGGCTGAGGTGCAACCCTAATTTGCACCAAGTCTTGAAAGCAGCTGGTATCAAGGACGTGAGTGCCAAGGTCTGGGGCAGTCGGAACCCTGTGAGTGTGGTTAAGGCGGCGTTTAGGATGTTGTGGGCGGGTCATGCGCCGGTTGGGATGGGAGATGGAGTTGGAGGTAAAGGTCGGAAACTGGATAAAGGGGAGGGTGTGAGGAGTGTGCATGATGTAGAGAGGGAGAGGGGTCGGAGGTGGGTGGGATTGAGGATATAATAACATTAACGATTCATAACATAATACCATTTGTCAAGCACTCTGAATGAATTCAGGCGTAGAACTAGAGGTCATCCATCGCGACCACGTCGTCGCTGCGACTAATTCCAAAGTCGATGTATCGGTGCTCAGCCGGCCTCCCACAAACGTCCCAAACGCCGCTGTACTAGTAGCACCAACTCGAACCCAAGATCAGATCCATCAAGAATGGATCCATTTTACCGCCTTATGCTGGACTTTATTCCTCGTTGGATGGAACGATGGCAGTACGGGCCCGTTGTTACCTAGGATTCAGAGCGTATACCGGGTGAGCTATGTGGTGGTTTCGTTGATTTTCGTTTTTGCGTGTGTGGTGAGTACCCGGGCGCCTCTTTCTTCCCGATGAGTTGGCTGGATGTCTGTTTTAGGGGTTCACAACGGGCGCATTGTTGGTTGTACCGTTGACGGATAGGTTGGGGCTTGGAAAGGTCTGTTTGATTCATTGCCTTTTTTTTTGGAGATCAGTGACGGAGCGATCATCGTAACTAGTCCCTTATTATAGGCACGTCTAACGTATTTCTATCTCTACTACTTATTGAACGCTAAATATCTGACTATAGGAAGCCTATGTTCCGTCGTCGCGTACTCCATCCAAGCAGCTGCGCTACCGTTCCCAGTCTACGTCATGTCATTCACGATCAACGGGATTGGTATGGCACTACTTGTACGGGTCTACCTTTTCCTTCCCCTCTTTCTTTTTTTCACTTCTTGACACAACAACCGTTCAATAGGATGCCCAATCAAATGGGTTCGTCGCTGCCCTCAAAACGCACGCCCACACCAAAATGGGAGTACTCCATGCTGCCTATGGTATGCACCCTTCCTTCCCTCTCCCAAAACAAGCGCATATTCACGAACATAACAACTCAGGTGCAGGTGCCCTTTGTGCTCCCCTCGTAGCTACCCAGTTCGCTCAACACCCCCATTGGTCATTTCATTACCTCGTCTCGCTCGGACTATCTACCTCGAACTTGGCAATATTGTCAAGTGTGTTCAAGTTCAAGACGCAGGATGGTATGTGTGTGTGGTATCTCATTATCCCGGTTGCATTCTTTAACCTCCCAACTCCATTGTGTAGAAATACTCGTAGAAATCGGGCAAGCGTCTACAGTACAGAGTACGACAGAGGACAGCACTTTTTCACAGATTCTCCGTTCGAAAGCGGTGTATTATCTTGCGTTCTTTACGCTGGTATATGTTGGGGTAGAGGTGACGATTGGAGGTGCGTATCTGCGTTTTCCTTCCCATGTGGATGTGATGTAACGGTCAATATGGTATAGGCTGGATCGTCACATTCATCGTTAAAGTCCGACATGGAGGTCCTTCGTCTGGGTATATATCGTCTGGTTTCTTCGGAGGTACGTCGTCGTCAACAAAACAAGGTGACAGTCATAGGTATCCTGCGTAGGTCTGACAGCAGGTCGTGTTGCGTTGTTATGGGTCAACCATAAGGTTCGTGCATATATACCTATCCAACCTCTAACTATCCGAGTTCTAACGCACAACATGCACAGGTCGGTGAACACCGTGTCATGTTCCTCTACGCCACCCTCGCTATTGGGTATCGTATTTCTCTCTTCTCTCCTCTCTCTCTTTCCTTGACTATCTTGCCATATCAACCCAGGCTCGAACTCGTCATCTGGTTCACCCCTTCCCTACTTGGAGACGCTGTCACCGTCTCCATCATTGGCCTACTCCTCGGACCCATGTACCCCATCATAATGAATCACTCCGGAAGGGTGCTTCCCCCGTGGATTCTCACAGGCGCCATTGGCTTGCTAGCAGGGTTCGGGCAGGTAGGGAGCGCATTGCTGCCATTTATGACAGGCGCAGTGGCGGAGAGGTGGGGTATTCGGAGTTTGCACCCTTTGTAAGTGGGGTTCTTTCGAATTCTGGAAGGAAGGAAAGTGATGATGTGGGTTTTATCATTTAGGTTGGTAGTTATGATGGTGGTGATGATGGTATTATGGGCTCTGGTGCCATCACATCCACGTAGACGGGACGATTAGGTTGTGTCAAACTGATCTCTTTTCAACATACCATTGGCAACTTTAGGGTTATACATCTTGTAGCTTGCGTTACGATACCTGTGCGTTTGCGCAATCCTACTAAATTGCTAGAGTCACTTGGTTGCCTTGCGCACTTATTCTGTACGCGAAATCGTACCTTGTAGGTTTATTCCAGCACGCACGCGGGGGTGTATTCACCAGTCACGGCTATATGATGTTTGGTGCGCATTTGGCAGTGTTTTTTAGTTGCATTTGCTCAATGGAGCCCTTCACACGGGTATCTATAAGAATTCCAGTTCTCCATCTAATAACCTGGCAAATTTGCTATCGACCTGAGGGAAATTATTCATTTACTCTGCATCGAAAGTTGCAACAAATTTCGTAAGATTATTGACCAAAAGTTCGAACATTAAGTTTCCAACGCTTGAGAGTGCCCACTCTGCCTACTGATCCCAACCACGAGGCTTGTTATGCCCTCGCACGCATGCTTGCACTAGCTGCCACATCGGTGGGTTAAAGTTTCATTGGTGACTGTCTACCACTGTAGTTTCTTTTTTTTTAAGGTCAACTTCACGGCGGTTTCCTTTGCCAATACACATAGTGTCGAATAACTCGATGGATTTTTGACGGGTTTCATTTCTCTTGCTTGTTTCCTGTTCTCGAACTCGCTTCACTCTTTATTTTAGTTACAGTCATTTTTGGACTGTATTTACACACAATATCGCTCTGCGGTCTTAGTCTCTAGTACGCGCTCTTGTGTACGTAATAGTCATATCAAATGTCTATTCCAAAAAAAAAAATCACGGTGCACATTATCCTAGACTCTATCGCCGGTACATTTGTGAAAGGTCGCTTTCCTTCGCAATGACCATGGCGACATCACAAATGGCACCGTGACATCTCAGTTTCTGTTTGTACAAAGTCGACCGGAACATTGAAGCCATGGGTCATCAAGTTTCAATTCCAAAACGACTTTCAGAATATTGTGACTTTTTATGCTTCGACTCGCCTTGCATGTAAAACAACTTTAACACGAGCAGAATCCCGTAATTTGTCTCCAATGTTATGCCTGTTATTCGAGACGATACAATTGATGGTGATGTACATAATGCCTAGATCATGAATGTAATGCGAACGACATGGATGCCATAATCATAATACAAACAACTGGGATGCATGGTTCTAAGTCGTTGAATATGCGTGAGGATGATGATGTTTGGAGATTGAAAAGTGACAAATGCGAGATAGATAGCAAAGAATAAATACCGAACCCAATGCAAAGTCCATGAATACAAGGAATGTATTGTGGGCGCGCGCGCTCGTGTGGACCGGAGGCAAATCTGAACTAGGAGAATCTATTGCTGCAAGTTAAGGACGAAATTCTTCGGGATTGCTTATTGAAGAGACCCACCAAATGACACCCAAAACGCCGCCTTTTTTTGCCAAGCCGTTGCCGCTCTTGCTCCTGCTGCTACCGCCGCTTAACGATCCTAACCACTTCCCAGCTTCGATTGGTATTTTCACGACTTTGTGCAAGTCAAACCCATTGCCGCTGTTCTTCCCCAGCAAGTTCGGCAACCAACCACGTCTTCGAGCGCCACCTTTCCTGGGGAGAGCGCAGCAGTCGTTTCTCTGTGCTGTCGTTACCGCTGCCAGATCTGCTCCACGGGTGTCTTCGAATCTCGGCACAATATCGACGGAGTATGGGATAGGACCCATGACTGGTGGTTCGGACGACCGTTTCTTGTGGGTGTCATCATGTACATGTCTTCGTTCTGGAATCATAAGGCTGCCAACTTTCGTCCATCCATTGACCGTCCAGCGGCGATTGCGAGCAGGCGCGAGCGGAGACCTTGTCTTCATTGGTCGAGTAGCTGGCATGAATCGAGATGGGGTGGGGCTTAAAGATGTAGCCGCCGGGCTCGACGTCTGTGGTGAAGGGATCCGCTGTGGTGAGCAGGAACGGGGTGGGGTGGAAGGAGGAGACGTTGATGATGTTGACGAAGACACGACTGTTGCTTCAGGAGTCGATAGCGGTGATTGATCGGGCGAGGAAGAAAGGGCTTCCGCGGCTGCTGTGAGAGTGGAAAGCCTGATGGAAGACCGTTCTGATTCGACCATTGGTCTATGAAAAATGGACCCGATGTGAATGGTGGCGCGCCTGGGATGCACTCGGGAAATAGTTGAGGATAAACCGGTCCTCGATCGTGAAGTGGAGATTGTCCCCGAACGGATGGGAGAGCGGTCCCTTGTCGAAAGCAAACGTCTCGATGTACTTTTTTCATTGTCAGGGGATGGTGTTGGCGTAGAACTGATGAACGGTGCAGTGCGCGACGCTTGACCCTCGTTGGAAGAAGGGGTCTCTTGTGCGGTAGATGACGTTCCAAACAATGTCTTCGGCGTAGTTGCGTCGCTTGTATGTGGACGAGACGACGGCGTTTGTGGCGTAGGAGAACTGGCTCGCGATAAGAAGCGCATCGCGTTAAAGAGTGCTGTGGACCGCCCCGATTTAGCCCGTACAGGTGACTTTCCGTTTTCAATTTGCTGCCACTCTTCCAATGGCATAGATTGAGTTTCGAGAAAGCGTTGAGGCTCAAGTCGTCGTCCTTGCATACCCAAAGTGTCCAATTGTGACGCGCCGAGTGGTGTCTCTGTGGTAGGCCTTAAAGAAGGTAGACACGAGCCACCATTATTCGTCAATTTCGCAAGGTCATCAACGTGAAATGTGGGCTGACTTTCG
>QFEO01010741.1:0-10941 GCA_003316615.1 Amanita pseudoporphyria | reverse complement strand
ATTTGCAAAGGCATCTTCATCTCCCATCCCAAAGATTGACAACCCTCGGCGAAAATGATGAATTGGGTACGTACGAGCAACCGTCAGCCCTTGTAACACCCTACACTTCGTCTGGTCCCTCCAACTCGCTGACACCCATCCCGCATCCTTCGATGGACCTTATCATGGTTATATCTGTACCCTCGCCAAATGCAGTGCCGAGCACTGCGCAACTTAAAGTTCGCGTTATTAAAGCAACACTAGAATTCGTGCTAGCCTCGTTGGGTCCAAGAGATCGGCTGAGCTTGGTAACCTATGAAATCGGACAAGGCGGAAAAGTGAGAAAGACGCCCTTTTTATGTACTGGCAAGGCGCAGAGCAGGAAGCGGTTGACCAAGTTTATTGATGGAATTGGGTCGCAGGCGGACGATGACGAGTTTTTGGCGCGCGGACTCAAGGAGGAGCATACGGACGTGGTAAACGCCGTAAATCACGGTGAGCATTTTATCTTCCTTTCTCTGAAACGCTTACCTAGCGTGATGATAGGCTTTGATGTGGTGTTACAGCGGAAAGGTCGTAACCCAATCGGGGGTATGATTCTCGTGTCTGATACGAGCGATCATACGCGCCGAGCGCAGCTGGACCTTGTATTGGCA
Source organism: Amanita pseudoporphyria (assembly GCA_003316615.1). Lineage (NCBI taxonomy): Eukaryota > Fungi > Basidiomycota > Agaricomycetes > Agaricales > Amanitaceae > Amanita > Amanita pseudoporphyria. The sequence goes on along the minus strand of QFEO01010741.1, from coordinate 10,306 downwards.
CGTGCGGAAGCAGCGAATATGCCTATTCACTCGTTTGGCTATGGTCGTTCGCATGAGCCAAGCTCGATCTGGCTCATGTCGAGCAGCACAAAAGGAACGTATACGTATGTCAAGGATTGGTATGACTTGCGAGACTGTGTTGCTGGTTGCGTGGGTGGGATGATGTCTATCGGATTGCTCAATATGCGGCTCCATTTGCGGGTTGTAGATGGGCAAAGGTTTAAGGTGAGGAAGGTATCTGGGGGCCCGACAGCGATTGTCGCATCGGACGGTCAAAATGTGGATGTGGATGTTGGCGAGTTGAGATATGGCGAGAAGAAAGAGATGCTGATCGAATTGGATCTGGACAACTCGGATGCGTATCGGATTGCGCAACGACATCAGCAGCGACAATCGCAACAATGGGGGCGTAGTACTGATATGAACGGCAATGGGACCACGGGAAAACGATCGATGAATGCCACGGACCAGTTCGTGCAAAGCCTTGGATTAGATTCGCTAGCAATCGATGACGGCGCGGACTTTGCATTTGGGATGATGGATAGGATGATTGATGAGATTCCTGTGGTGGAGGTTGATGGGTCGTTCTTTGATCCTGCGGCAAGCAAGCACGTTTCACGTCTTGCGCATCCTGTACTGCTCACGGTGACGTTGATGCCGATGTCATTGAGTCCGAACGCAGCACTACGGCCACCCTCACATACCTCGGATCCCGTTATCGTAAGGCGGCGAATGGAACTGCTCGCGTCGGAGATGATATCCCGTGCGTTGGTCCTGGTGACCAAGGGCAATTATCAGCAAGGGTGTGTTATCTTCGCTGAGACGAAGCGGATATTGCACACGGTGCTGCAGGCGATATCGCAGTCGCTTCCGCCACCGAATGCAAATGGCAGCACAACGAGAAATAGGAAGGAGATTTTGACGTTGGCGACTGTGCGGGCGATGCAGAGTATGTTGCAAGATTTGCAGGTGTTGGCGGAGGCGTTGGAGGATAATGTGGAGATGTTTTCCCATGATCATAGGAAGTTTGGTGCGCAGCAGGTACGTGTGTTCACTTTGATGGGACGTCGTGGATGGATGCTGACGAGAGATGGCTTAGGCTATGATATTACGGGAACAGAAAGCTTGGACTGGACGGAGTGCAACTGAGCGACTGTTTTGGACATCAGACAATTCAATCGACCTCATCTCTCGGAGCGCAGACTGGGTCCAGCACGAGTAAATCCTTTCTTGGTCCGTTTCAATCTTTTTTTCCAGCTCTGTTCCTTTTTATTTTTTATTATCGGCCTTACTTAACATTAACTAGAGTCCCTTCCGTTTCACCACCCATACCTTACCTGTACTAGTTTTGATTGCCATAGTGTCTCTCCCCGTCTCACTCACTATAAACCACATGCTTTTTTTCTATCCTGTGTTGTTTTCTAACTTCTTTTTATTTGTTCCGAGGTCGATCGTTTATATAATACTCTTATTGCTGTTCTTCTTTCGATCCCTTTGTAGCTACGAGGATCTATGGACTATTGTATTGGGAAAAGAGCGCCTGGTGGGTGTGTTGATGGATATATATATGCGGAGCATATACAACGTAACGTAGGGGCGTGAGTCAATTTCTTGATGCTGGCAATGCTTAAGGCGTGGACCAGTTACTTAGTGGAAGCTTTGTAGGTAGCCCCTTATTCATTATGCAATTGGCTCGGTTATCGCCCACCACTAATATAGCCAATCTTGTGTCCAGGATTCTACTCTCCTTGTATATAGTATATAAGTATTTGAATAAACCCCAAATCAAATCTTCTCATCCGCATAGCTAGTCTGCGTGAGGTACAACACAGAAGCCACACTCAAAACGGGGCAGCCTGCCAGTGCGCATCGTGTTATTAGATATATCGAACTCGGAGCTGTGTGCGGACAGCGCTTTTTCACCGCCCGAGTCACCAGTTCCGCACCTCGTCCAGACGAATGCCCCACTTTATGTTAGTGAGGAGGTGGGGGGGAAGTGAAGGTGACTCACGTTCTGGTAAGAGCGGAAGGACATTGTCCAAATAGATGCCCATATATCTCGATTGCTCAGCAGGCTTGGGGAGAAGCGTAGAAAGATGCAAGAGCATCTGGAGCAACATCAAGGACTCTTTTTCCCTGCGCGCTCGACATATGGGGGGAGATCATTGCCTTCCCCCCAGATGCGTCTGTTGGTGGTCCTAGGTACGGCCGGCCGGCCGTGAAAAATCGATTTAGGTCGTATTCGCCCGAGAAAGACACGAGAATACCAGGGGTGTTTACGAGAATTAGTACAATCGGTGTGACAGAGAAAGGTGATATATTATGTCATGGGTGTCGTGACGCGTGACGCGACACTTCTTGACCATCAACCACTACTATCACTTCGGATTTGTATTACTGGCAGGCATCATGTTCAACCGAGCCCGAGAATTCACTATACAGGATAGTGTGCTCAATTATGTCCAAGGCAACCTTGTAAGTACATAATTTGCCAAGATATGCTATGTCCATGATTTCTTGCCAGATTCAAAATACATATGGTATGTAATCTATATATACCTGAACTTATAACACCTGAGGCAATATACATTAGTCATTGAGAGTGCTACTGGTGTGACTTTTCTGTCATTCTTACAATATTGATTACATTTATTGACTGAAATGTGAACAATTGTAGGTAAGTATTGGATAAACAAGATATAAAGTGAAAATAATCTGATTACTCCAACCAGATAAATATAAGAGGTGGTTGGTGGCACCTGATCCTTCTGGCAATCATGACAATGCCAGAGAAAAATGTCATAGGAAAAGTGGCCAATGGCTTCTTAATAATAAGGTGTATTTGGAGTGGAAGCAGAACAAAAATTCATTTATGTGGATCAATGGAATTTGTAAGTTATTGGTACTGTGAGTATATAAAACTACTATTAATCATCTTGAAAGCTGGATGTGGAAAAACAATTATTTGGTATGTCAAGCATGAAATGATTAATAATTTACTCATAAATGGCAAAAAGCTCCACTATAATTCAGGATCTCAAACAAACTTGTCAGGCCCAGCAAAGATGGGCTTTGGCTTTTTTCTATTTTGATGTCAATGATCAGACAAAGAAGTCTACTAAAAGCCTCCTTTCTTCCTTAGTTATTGCCCTTAATGACAAATATGCAGGGCACAGTGCTTTGCATACTCTTTATGAGAATAATAGGGTCTATAGTCCTACAACACAGGACCTTGTGGACTTGACTGTAGAGCTAATGAAAGGGCTTGAAAAGGTTTACATTGTCATTGATGCACTTGATGAGTGCTCTGAATTTGGTCAAATATGGAAATGTATAGGGAAAATTGTTGGTCATTGCCATCTTTTGGTCAGCAGTAGGAGAGAGCAATACATAGTTGTGGAAATGCAACTATGCAACCCATTGGAAATCATCCTATCTGTTGATTTAGTGGAAGATGATATCACAACATATGTTAATGATGTGTTTGAATCAGAACAGAAACTCAAGAGGTGGTGCAATGCTGCAGAACTTGACATTAAGCAGATCTTGATAAAAGGTGCAAATGGAATGTATGTGTCCAAGTATTATTGTCTTTGCAAGATTGTTGATCACACAACAGGTTTCGATGGGTGGCTTGTCTAATTGATGAGCTCAGAAGGTGCCGCAGTCAGAAGGCTGTATCAGATACTTTGCAAAGTCTACCAAAAACTTTGGAGGACATATATGATCAAATTCTTATGAAGATTAGTGAAAGTGACATCACTAATGCCAACTTACTTCTTTGTTGGCTAGTTCATGGGATGAGGCCTCTAACAATAGATGAACTTAGGGTAGTTGTGTCCTTTGATATTATCACAAGAACATATGATGCCAAGTTGGGATTAGAGGAACCAAATGATGTAATTGAAATCTGCTCAAGCTTAGTGGCCAAGGGTGCAGGAAGGAAAGTTGCACTAGCCCATGCATCAGTGAAAGAATATTTCCTTAAAAAGCCTAGAGTGTTGGACTCTAATGGATTGGTAATCTATTATACAGAGTTGGCAAATACATTCCTGACACAGACCTGCTTAAGTTACCTCTTGCAACTTGATCAGGATAGTCTTAATTGTAATGTGTACTCTGAGTTCCAGCTTGCAGATTACTGTGCAAAGTTTTGGAATCAACACCTCATACTTAGCAGTGAGGATGATACTATAGAAGACCTACTGATCCATTTTTTCCAACCAAATAGTAATCCATTCCTCAATTGGGTAAGACTCCATGACATAGATCACCTTGGACGTTCCCGTCTCTCAAGACAATGGAGTGATGTTGCTGGGCAGTTATATTATGCTGCATTGTTGGGGAGTCAAATGACTATGCCAGTTCAAATAGCAAGTCCCAAGGATAAGCCCATAGTATCTAAGTGCAACACCAAAATTGTTATGAAGCTCTTGAGTATTGGAGCAAATGTTCATGCACAGGGTGGATCTTATGGGAGTGTTTTACAGGCTGCATCATACCAAGGCAATGTGGAAGTTGTCAAGCTGCTTTTGGACAAAGGAGCAGATATCCATGCTCAAGGTGGAGAAGATATGACTGCTTTACAGCTTGCATCATCTCAAGGCAATATGGAAGTTGCCAAGTTGCTTTTGGACAAAGGAGCAGATGTCCATCAGGGTGGATTACGGGTTGCATCATACAGAGGCAATATGGAAGTTGTCAAGTTGCTTTTGGACAAAGGAGCAGATGTCCATGCTCAGGGTGGAAAATATGGGAATGCTTTACAGGCTGCATCATCAGGAGGCAATGTGGAAGTTGTTAAGCTGCTTTTGGACAAAGGAGCAGATGTCCATGCTCAGGGTGGGTTTTATGGGAATGCTTTACAGGCTGCATCATTAGAAGGAAATGTGGAAGTTGTCAAGTTGCTTTTGGACAAAGGAGCAGATGTCCATGTTCAGGGTGGATCTTATGGGAATGCTTTACAGGCTGCATCATGTAAAGGCAGTGTGGAAGTTGTCAAACTCCTTTTGGATGAAGGAGCAGATGTCCATACTCAGGATGGATTTTATGGGAATGCTTTACAGGCTGCATCATACAAAGGCAATGTAGAAGTTGTTAAGCTGCTTTTGGACAAAGGAACAGATGTCCATGTTCAGGGTGGATTTTATGAGAATGCTTTGCAGGCTGCATCACACAAAGGCAATATGGAAGTTGTCAAGTTGCTTTTGGACAAAGGAGCAGATGTCCATGTTCAGGGTGGATCTTATGGGAGTGCTTTACAGGCTGCATCATTAGAAGGCAATGTGGAAGTTGTTAAGCTGCTTTTGGACAAAGGAGCAGATGTCCATGTTCAGGGTGGATCTTATGGGAATGCTTTGCAGGCTGCATCATATAAAGGCAATGTAGAAGTTGTCAAGCTGCTCTTGGACAAAGGAGCAGATGTCCATGCTCAGGGTGGATTTTGTGGGAATGCTTTACAGGCTGCATCATTAGAAGGAAATGTGGAAGTTGTCAAGTTGCTTTTGGACAAAGGAGCAGATGTCCATGCTCAGAGTGGAGAATATGGGAATGCTTTGCAGGCTGTATCATACCGAGGCAATGTAGAAATTGTGAAGCTGCTTTTGAACAAAGGAGCAGATGTCCATGCTCAGGGTGGAATTTATGGGAATGCTTTACAGGCTGCATCAACAGAAGGCCATGTTGAAGTTGTCAAGCTGCTTTTAGACAAAGGAGCAGATGTCCATGCTCAGAGTGATGAATGTTGGAATGCTTTACATGCTGCATCATATTCAGGCAATATAGAAGTTGTCAAGCTGCTTTTAGACAAAGGAGCAGATGTCCATGCTCCATGTAGATTTTATGGGAATGCTTTGCAAGCTGCATCATATTCAGGCAATGTTGAAGTTGTCAAGCTGCTTTTGGACAAAGGAGCAGATGTCCATACTCAGGATGGAGAATGTTGGAATGCTTTACAGGTTACACCATATCAAGGCAATGTGGAAGATGTCAAGCTGTTTTTGGACAAAGGAGCAGATGTCCATGCTCAGGGCAGAAAGTTTGGAAATGCCTTACAAGGGGCAGTATTTGAAGGAAACATGGAAACTGTTCAGTTGCTCTTAAATAATGGAGCAAACCCCAATGCCAGGGGAATAAGATTTTCCAATTCTCTTCATGTTGCAGTATGCAAGCATCATATTAAAGTTATCTCTATGCTTCTGGACAATGGTGCTGACATCAATGCCAAATGTGGTCAATATGGAAATGTCTTGCAGTTCTCTGCAAGCCAAGGTAATATCAGGCTTGGAAAGCTGCTTCTGGGGAAAGGTGCAGATGTCAATGCCAAAGGTGGGAAATATGGGACAGCTTTGCAGGCTGCATCTTATGGAGGGCATATCAAATTTGTCAAGCTTCTCCTGAAGAATGGAGCAGGCATCAATGCTAAAGGTGGAAAGTACAAAAATGCTTTGGAAGCATCTATTCAGAAAGGGAACACTAAATGTATCATGTTATTGTTGAAGAATGGTGCAATTGTAAGTACCTTATTCACAGTGAACTCAGAATTTCTTGGAATTGACAAAATGATAGGTTTGATAGTGTAATAGTGTAACAATTGACCCAATATATGCTTTCAAGATCAGATGAGTAGTACAACATCACCTCAAATAACATCAGCCCACTTTTGGCACTTTGCAGAGTGCTTGAAGTGCCAAAAGTCTTGTCACTTTTGAAAGTGGCCAGTTTCCTCATGTGTGTGAGTAACAATCACTTTCAAAGTGCTTTGAAGACTTTGAAAGTTGTCCAATATGTCACAAAAAGCTTGTTTGCCTCTCTTCACTCCAGGTTTGTTAATATCACTTTATTTCACATGTAGTAGCCTAGCACAATGTGAGAATGATGATTACACTGCTTGGAGACTATAGGATGTTGAGAATTGTTAAAAAGGGACCACAGCATTGTGTATTAGGTAATTAAATGTTTACTTTATGTTTGTTTATCTTTTGTTTGTAACTGTTGTCAAATGGGATCAAAAAACTCCGGAGGTTACAGCAAAAATCCCCTCCTTTTATACTATTCAAAAATTGTATAGCAATTTGATATACAGTGACTCAAAAAACTGTCCCAATGTTTGGCACTTTTTGATTGTTTGTGACATAGCATCCCACCAAGGCCAAACAGAACCAAAGTGTTAGTGTACATAATAAGGTATTACATAATGGCTACATGCCAAATCACAGTCAATTCAGTTTGATGACTCATTGGGACAGTTATTTGAGTGGGTATCAGAAATACAGAAAATACACAATTCAGTACTTGTATTGCCTCCCTTGGCCTTCATAACTGTTTCAAATCTTCTAGGCATACTCTCAATCAATCCCTGACACACCTCTGGCTCTATATCATCCCACACCTTTGCCACTCTCTCCCAAATCTCCCAAACACCTTTTGCTGGTGCTTCATACTTGCATGACTGCAATTTAATGTGATGCCAGAGGTGTTCAATTGGATTAATGTCTGGAGGTTGTGCAAGCTAGTCCAGAAGAGTGATATTGTTCTCTTTTATCCAGTTTCTGGCCTTTTTGGAGGTGTGTTCAAGGTCATTGTCTTACTGAAAAATGCACTCCCCCTCAACAATCCCAGATTCCTCTATGCTGGACAGTAAGTGGTTGTCCAAAATGTCCACATACTGGTCAGCATCCATCCTCCCCTCAACCTCAGCAAGTTCCCCCATATCATTCCAGCCCATATAGCCCCATACCATGATGTTCCCACCTCCAAATTTACTGTTCCTTGTACCTCCCTCTTAATCAGCCCATCCCCTGCTTTCTTCCATACCCATTGCTTCCTATCTGACCCAATCCTGTTCACTTTAGTCTCATCTGACCAAATTACCCTCCTCCAGTCCTCCACAGTCCACTCCTTGTGCTTCAGAGCCAAAGCCAATCTCTTCTTCCTGTGCACTGTAGTGAGCAATGGCTTTTTCTTCTTGGTTATAGCCTTGAATGAGTCCTGCTTGAGCACATTTCCAACTCTTTGTGGGCAGACTGGATGGGAGATGATGGCATTAATGTGTCTGGTGACCTGGACAGCATTGGTGGCCTTTCCAGTGGTGATTTGGGTGAGGACAGATTGTTTATCAGTGGGACAGAGCTTGGAAGGACAGCCACCAGAGAAAAGTTTTGACCAGGTTGAAGCTCTTGAAGGACTCTGGAAATAGTGGACCTTTCAACACCAAGTCTAAAGGCAATATGATGAGTGGAGGACCCATTAGAAGCAAGGGAGAGGATGTTTTCCATCTGAGCAGAGGATATGGGATACATGTTTGATTGGGGGTCTCTGTGAATGCTGGCCCTTGTCAAATACATTGAATTCAGGAACCATCTAAGGTAAAATCATCCTGATAACCATCTGTAAAATTTCTCATGCCACAGGAACCAGCCACCATCAGATTCTGATATTTCTGATAGGCACTCAAATAACTGTCCCAATGAGTCACCAAACTAAATTGACTATATCTCCATGGTTACTGCATCAAATTACATAATTCTTGATTTGGCATGTAGCCATTATGTAATACTCTTTTATGTACACTAACACTTTGGCCTTATTTGGTCTTGGTGTGATGCTATGTCACAAACAATCAAAAGTGCCAAACATTGGGACAGTTTTTTGAGTCACTGTACATCAGTAATAACTACTTCCCCCACTTTGTATTCATTTTCATTCTCTTCAGCTTCTACAGTTTCCTTGATCCTTTCTTGTTCTTTCTTTTGTTCTGGAAAGATTGGGTTGACATATGGTTTTAATAATGTTTCATTAAATATGTTGTGTATCTTCCATGCTTTTGGGATCTCCACTTTATAAGCTGATTCTCCTACTTTCTTTAATATTTTAAATGGTCCAGCATACTTCACATCCAACTTTTTCATCAGTCTTTTTGTTGGAATATTCTCCATGCATAAATTAGATCCCCTTCATTATAATTTATTGAATCTTTTTGTTATAATTTTGCTTCATCCATTCCTGTGCTCCCTTAAGAGACTCTTTCACTTCTTTCCACAGATTTTCCATTTGCACCACAAATTCTGTTACTGCCAATACTTTTTCTGTCCTTTTCATTATTTCATTCTTAAATGGACATCTTCCATAATTCATGAAGAACTTAACAGTGAATAACCCATACTTGTGTAGCAGCAAGTGGGGACTGAGATGTCTGATAGTACAGACAGTAATTAGCTCAGTCTCCAATTACAAAGTGAAGACTCTATTAAGTACCTGATAGTACAGACAGTAATTAGCTGTATCTAGTCAGTATAATTATATACTTGTTTAATATAAACAATTCTCACCTCAGTCTCCATCAGCAAACTCTGGGTCTTCTACAGGACTCTGTAGGTAGTGCTACATAGATACTGTAGTAACTTGTAGCATCTATAGGTGCCATAGACACATTTATGTTCTGTATAACAGCCCCATAGTACTGCATAGTACTTCTGCAGAACTACTCCAGTCTCCATGCAGGGATACCACAGCACTATATAGTTCTGCATAGTTTATCCATAGTCATAGTGATCTGCTGTAGTCTCCATGCAGGGATACCACAGCATTATATAGTTTATCTGTTACAGTAATACGAGTTCAGGACGTTAAAACTGTATGTATGATTATCTTTTGTTCCGACTCCGTTTACCCCTCAGACTTCATTCCTACTTATGACGTATTCATGATACCACTTCTACATCATTTCCTTCCATCACATTCTATATGACTTCATCGTTGATTCATACGTGTCATTGTTTACGCATTCTTATGTTCTCTTTGGACTTATTACTACACGGCCTCTTAGGTATATAAGGACCCTGATGTAGTAGATAGAAACCTAAGTTCGACTTAGGTTAAGTTGAATAACACCTGACCTTCGATTCATCTCAACGGCTGATTAACCATCACGCTGAATCTAATCATCCTCACGCTCGTATACTTGGTCATAGTACACGAGTTCCTCAAACTATACATTTGGTACTTGGTGCTTGTTGATGCTGGACTTGTTGGTGATCTGCAAGTACTGTTAGTCCAAGTAGTACTAAGTGTTCTCTGTTATAACACTTAAAGTCGAACTTAACTGGTTTGACTATCAAGTCAATAACCCAACTGAACTTCCAGAAAGCAGGCCTGTAGGTTACCTGCACTACTCATCAAGATTTCCTTTCTATTGCGAAAGATCCCCGCACCCCCACCAAACAAGGCTGAACAACACTCTGGCAACAGGTACACCCTTGATAATACTGTTATTACATTGGACATGAGAGACAACATCTGGAAATAC
>QFEO01010739.1:0-13846 GCA_003316615.1 Amanita pseudoporphyria | reverse complement strand
TATATTAAGAATATTCAAGTGGATAATCACAAGGTATTGTCCCTCTAGACGTGAAAGACGCCTGGATAAAGACGAGTTTTCAGGAAACGGACAACACCCGTTCATAGACATGGGACTAACTCGACACTAGCATTTGACATCACTTGGACATTTTTTTTCTCCGGTTTCTCGAAGATGCAAGGCGTGCCGCTCAGCTGACACCGACGACAAGGGGGCTAGCACAGACGACCGGGCCGGGCGGGGAAGCGGACCTATCAGCAGGACGTGCGGTGGAAGCGGAAAGGCTACATACCTCTCCCTCACACCTGTTTTTTCCCTTTCGACAAGCTGTGCAGGCCCGCGCCCCCCTCTTGGGTACATGAATGGGAGACTGGTGCGACTGCGGCTGCGGCGAGCGATCCGGGACCAGGCTAGACACCAAGCCAGCGCTACTGGTTCGCCGCCTCTTAGCGGGAACTTCTGAGTTACTTGAGACAGTGGCGGCAGGGCTGAGCGACATATGTACACTGGTAGTAGTCAACTAGTATGGGGAACGCCTATGTCAACCCCTGGCTTGGCACGTGGCGTGTCAATCAATTTCCCAACTCTCAGCAGATGTCCTCATAATCTTCCTCGATTTCTAGGTATTTCCTAACGTCCGACGCATCCACTCCTTTCTGCCTCGTGAAATACGCCAACAGCATTGCATAATTGTCTGTCCTTTTGAACATCTGGCGTTCCAGGTCTGTTCGATCACACACTCACCTGTCCATCGAACTGCCGCTTCTTTGGCCAGGAGTGTTGCACGCTTCGTCTGTTCAAATGTAGCCGGGTCACTATCGCCATACGCAGTGAGTTCTTTCTCGAGATCATGTAGTTCTTTTTTAAGACTTGTCAATCTTTCCAGAGATGTCGTACGTTGGACCTGCTCCATCCCATCAGTATATGAAGGCACGAAGATCCCACGTCATTAACAGTATCAATCCTGGCAGATTTCTCTACTTCTATTGTCCCCTTCAACTCAGAGAGTTGTAATTCGTAGTTCTTCCGAGTTTCATTCACGGCCAGCAACTCTGCTTGTATCTAGGGGAGATAAAAAATCCCAGTGTTGCTAATATAAATATAGTGGACTCACCATCGTGCCTTGCCGGGAGGGAAAGCTCCAGAAAACTTAACGATTCTTGTCATCAATTTTCCGACGCATACATGCACTAATTGGATCAACGCACAGTTGGATGACCCAATCTTGTCTGTCTGTACTAGGCCATCATCGACTAACGTCTGAAGAACTTCTTTGACCGACTGTGCCACTATGTGTTTGAGCCGTCAATGAATAGCCTGAAGGAAAGCGGAATATAATGCCTATGCCCTTCATTTTCGGTCCTAATTTCTCAAGTTCTTTGAGCTAAGCCAAGCTTAAGCTCAGGTCTATTCAGTTTGGCTGTTGTGACCTACCTGGAAGAAATCTTTCTACAAAAGATTCAGAAAATATGGGACACTTACATAAAATCAAAATCGTTACTCACCGTCTCATGAAATATCTCTAGTAATCGCAACCTTTTCTCTTCGGCAGATAGTCCTCTGGGTGCCTAACTGGACGTTAATGACTTTAAACAAATGTCACTTCTGAGCTTGCCATTCGTCAAAGTAATAAGTCGTAGTGCTACACCTAAAGGTTCGAAAAGCAAAGAATTTGCATCATGCTCAAGCCATCACATGATTTCATTGTGTTTTCGAAACCTAAAATAAGCGATTGGATGACGATATAATACATATCTGTGCAGTAACAGGGAATCTCGAAGGAAAGACAAAATAATGCGATGTAATAGAGCGCATGACATAATACTGAAAGACCGGGTGCAGGAGGTGCATGATGCCAACCAAATGTATATCGACTGGGATAAGAATTTATACATGATAAATGGGTATGTGATACGGGGTGGTGAACAAAGGCGATGCTAGCGCAGCAGGTCCAGATGTTGGTCATTTGATGGGTACCTGTATGCCACAAACTCGGGGTCTTGGGACACGAGCTCTTCGAGAGCCTTACGTGATGTAAGGGAAGCACGACGAAGAGGGTGTGCGCCACCCATACTAAGTGCACTATGTCGCGATGTTGAAGTAGCATATCCGTTTAAGCCAAGCTCATCTTGACCCCCGGACCCTGAACGACGCATTGGCGGGAACTGTTGGAGGTCTGCAGCACTGTCATGCAACGTCTGCAAGTGTAGCTGAGGGTCGCGTGTCGATTTTTTACCCAGAAGCGACGACAAGAACTTGTTTCTCTTTTTCACTGGCGTTGGAGAAGGCGTGTTTTGTACCGATGGTTTCTGCATATACTCCAGACGACCTAGTGACCTGCGAGATAGCCCAAATTCATCGTATCGAGCTCCAAATAATGCATGAGGATCTCGCAGTTTCATAGGCATAGTCTGTATATTTGGTCGCGAAGATACGCCACCAAACGACTGTCGACGAACATCGAAGTTCCGGAAGGGTGCGATATTGGGAGATGAAAAACCAAAGCCAGATGAATGGGGATCATCGATATACATGGTCTGCGGTCGAGCCTCGGCAACCGCGGCCGGGTTATGCGTCACGGTTGTTTCGCCTGGAAGAGGTGGTAGAGATTTTTCTCGCACTAAAGATAATGGTCTATTTTGTGCGTTTGTCGGCAGTTGGGGTACAGGTTGAGGTGGACTATTGGTTACTTGTCCGCGTATATCAGGCTCGGATAGAACAGGATGGACTTTCCTCAGCCCAAAAGGTTTGTTCTTGCGTATCGTCTCATCGTGATGTTGCCCTTCCTGATCATCAGAGTTTCCACTATAGTTAATTTTCACTTCAATGTTCTCTACATCAACTCCGTAAGGACGCGATGGGACGGGTGAAGGTAGCGCGCTAGATGGAGGTGTAGGGGGAGACATACCGGGCGAGTTTCCGGCTAATTTGTTCGAGGCGATGGAAGGTAAAGATGGTGTAGACGAGTGACGACCATTCGACATCAGCATGTCATTGCCTCGGTCAACTAGGTAGGACAGTGGTGGCGGCGGAGTAAGAGGGAAATCATCTTCAAGTCTGTCCGTTGAACGAGCTACGGGACGATTTTCTGCCACACTACCCTTGCCTGAACCTGTTACCAATCGCCATATCCGGGTAAGCCCGCCTTTCTTTTTTTCTTGCTTTTCCGAAGAGCCTGTTAAGCCACTTCCGGTGTCATTGGGGGACCAAATCTGGCTTCGGTGTGGTGTGTTCAGTTCGATGGGTTGCGTGGAGACCATTTTTGGCTCGTGCTGCAGTGCTAGACTAAGAAGAATTAATTATAAATCTTGACCGTTGGAAATTATCTTACTGCATATCAATCATACTTCCCGAGATTCCAGACGGTGCCAGACTCTCACGACTCTTCCACCCAGAGTTGAGACTCCTGAATCCAAAGAACTTGGTACGCCTTGGAGAAGCGGAACCCACACTGTGTACATCTGAGAATGACGCCTGAGAATACGCTGATGGTATATCTGGGCGCTCGGAAGGAGCAGTAAGCACGCTATTTGGTCTCATTGAATCGGAGCGAGAATAACGCGAATAGGGCTTGAGACCTAAACCAGTATCCATCTGTCGTCCGTTACTGGGCGTTGACACAATTGACGTTACATCCAACACCGAACTGCGAGATAGTTTTCTAGCGCGTTTTTCGTCCTTCTTTCTGCGTTCTCGCTCCTCGCGTTCTTCTCTACGAACGTCAACATGTTCGACAATCATACCATTCTCCAGCAGGGTGACTTCACGTGAATGGGCACGAGCATGACGAGGGTTCAATTTGCCCGAAATAGGTGATAATGGTGGTCTGATACGAAGTCCCCCTGTATCATCTGCTCCCGCAGTACCATTGGTTAGATCATTAGTTGATTGGCGTAATTGAAATATAGTGTCCCGCATTTTACTATCCAGCTGTTTGGCTTCTTGCATTGCTTGGGCACGAGCAAGGGTTTCTGCTTCGAGTAATGTCCGTTGGACTTTGATGTACGTGTGTAACGCTTGCTGTTTCGAAGCTGGCTCTCGAGGATTCTTATATTTCATGTCAAATAACCATCAGGTAACAAAGCACCGAATAAACACATACAAGGGCTATCCACAGTTTAAGATTTTGCTCCGTGAGGCGAGAACCTCTTGCTCTGGGTCGAGAGGGATCGATGTTCAAGTTGCCACTGGCCTCCTCTTCCAGCTGACGTTGTTTAAGTTCTTCGTACAAAACATCACTCTCTCTCTCCCAAACGCCCGGTGATGTGACATCCACGTCGGCCATATCCTGGTCACGCATAGCACATTCCATGCAAACTTCTTCCTGCTGAGGGGGTACGGGCGAGAGAACAGTGTTTAAGGGGTTGGGAGTTGCTGGTGGTATGATGAACGTTGGCTGTTGGGGATGCGCTCGGTGCTTAGGCGCTATAGGGGGAGAATACGTGGGTGACGCGGACAAAGGTATAATCGGTGGAAAGCTGCCAACTGATAACGGTTCAGCAGAAGGGGTAGCTACGGCTGCTGGAACCGTGGCATGCTGAATGGCAGGGTGACGAGGGGAGGAAAGTCCGATAGTATTAGAAGTTACATCCTGCGACGTCGTTTCGGGCTGGAAGGTTTGGCGTGAACGACTATTCAGGTCAAGCGGTGTAGGTTTGGAACCTCGAGAAGCGGCGGATGTGGTGCGTTGGGGACTATGACCCATATTCCCGTTGCCATTGCCAACACCTTCGCTCGGACTAAACCGTTCAAAACCTGAACGAGCAGCTACTTGGGGTAGGGCGTATGACGGACTACCTGGCTGCTGTTCTTGCGACCGTTGTGTCGATTGATTCATTGATGAGCTGGGATCTAGTGCCTGCCGGTGGGATGGTTCATCGTACCATACGGTTGCAGGCGGGAGAAATCTAGAAGGGTATCTACTCTCCTCGAGGTCTACGCCGGGCGCAGCCCGTTGGTATAGGCTCTGGGTGGCATTTGCGCCTCCACCAGTTCTCATAGGATGAAGGGCAGCAGCCATGTCGGGTGTCGGATGAAATGGTGTTTGGGTGGAATAGGAAAGGGTAGGTGTGATCACATTACACCCATTGGATAATTGATGGGCACCGCAAAATGAACATCAAATTACTAGCTACTACTATGCTCGTTACAACAGTCCTGCCCTTTCTATTTGCGATACCTTGTACCAATCATAAATCCCTATTCGGTTACATATTAGCCAACTCACCATAGTACTCCTTTCCGGGCCCTCCGCATCTTGCGTTGTAACTGTAGCATACCATACAACAACGCTTCGGCGGTTGGGGGACAGCCGGGGACATAGATATCAACCGGAACAATTCCTAGCATAGTATATAAGTTTAAAGTGCATAATTGACCAAAATACTTCCTTACTGTCACAGCCTCGAACCACAGAATACGAATAATGATAGTAGCCTCCACCATTTGCACATGAACCCATTGAGATTACCCAACCTATAAGCTCGTTAGGACACATATTTAAACATGGATTCATCGACGCACGGGGTTCGGGCATCTGGTCGTATACTTTTCTCAGCGCGGGGGCCATTTTATTGGTCAACGTTCCAGCAACTATCATTATGTCGCTCTGCCTAGGGCTTGCACGAAAGACAACTCCCAAGCGATCTTGGTCATACCGAGACGCGGCCATATGCATCATCTCTACAGCACAACACGCGAGTCCTTACAGGATATTTAATAAGTCACTTGTGTTACCCACCACAGGATCATGTACCTCACCAAAAGTCATTGGCCACATCGAACTTTGCTTTGCCCAATTGGCTACCTTGTCCATAGTAGAAAGCACGTATTCTGACGATGTTGATATGAGGACCGTGGGGACCTGTCGAATACATACCAGCTTTGTTTCTTGGGTGCTCCAGGCTATACTGGGCCGATCCATGCTGGGCAATTGAAGTAATTGGTTCGTTTGTTTGCTGTTCCACCGCGCTTTGAGCGAACCGACTCGATGCGTGAAAGTGGCGAGATGCAGAATAAGCCGGTGCACCCGACTGGTGGGCAACTAGAGACCTTACTGTACTGAAGCCTGAGGAATTCTTTTGTTGAAAAACACGAAAGTAACATAACTTGGGCCTCACCTGCAGTTCTAATGACGGACCCCATAGCGCATACAGCGGGAGATGTTTGTTAGACTAACCAGCTCCGACACTCGGACCAGAGGCTTTGTGTTTATTTGTTCCTGGGAACTACAAATCTATTCATAGGCAAACGTAGACATAATCGCCTCAATCAATTCTACCACTAGGATTAAGCCAAGCGTGATCTTTTATTTCCTTTATTGTTGCTCTGGATTCGGGATTTGGATCTAAACATCTCCTCATGAGATTTATAACTTCCTCTGGCAGTCCACTGTCGGCAGTCAGAAAGAAATTTCCATCCACAGCATCTTCAACTGTTGGAAAGGGGTGAATTCCCATCAAAAGATACGAGAGGAGAACGCCAAGTGTCCACACTTCCGCTGGTGGCGCTTGATATCTTTCTTCCAGTAGTATTTCCGGCGCGGCATAGGCCGTTGTACCGTAGAACCGTTTGTAAAATGGGCGAGGCTGACTAGGATCAGCTATTACGGCGCTGCCAAAGTCAATAAGTTTAACCTACAATTGATTAGCAAGTCCCCATTCAGTTTGATTAGCTCACTTTAAATTTCTTGTCAATGACGAGATTCTCGTCTTTAATGTCGCGATGAGTTATACCTCGACAGTCGAGATAGTAGACCGCCTCGACGACTTGGGTAAAGACATATTGAGCTTGACCTACACTTAGACGTTTCAATTCAGATTGCTCGATACACTCAAATAGGTCGTAGGATGGTCGACGTTGGACATTTGGGTGCGTGAGCATGTTGTTCACATGGAATGATAAGGTCGAGGTGCTATGTTGTGCCGTGACTATTTTCTTTTGTGAACGGCAACAAGGGTCTTGCATGTCAGGTGAATGAACGGGGGTAATGGCTTCTGAATTAGTCAACGAATCTTCCGAGGTTGAAGCCAAAAGGGACGGGGTCGGCGAAATGGCGGACCAAGGTGAACCGTGCAGCTCCTGTACCTACATATCAACGACTCAGCGTTAATTCATTCGCTGCCCAGTTCAAATCTTACCAGGTAGAAAAAAAGATCGTCTTCAAAAATGTCCAAACATTTGACAATGTTTTCATGATCGATGGAACAGAGTAAAAATACTTCTATGGGTAAGCGGCCCATGGTTCCGTCTTCTATCCAAGCGTAATCCGGTACATTTGCTTTAATAATGAATTTGACTGCGACTTCGTAGCGCTCATCTCGATGAAATGCAGTCATGACAAATCCGTAACTGCCTGCCCCAAGCTCATCCTGTAACTGATACAACCGTACGAAATGAGAATTCAGTGTATGGCCAGCGGGAAATTGCCACGAATAGGATTGAGCGTTTAAATCGTACGTAATGAAAGGTGTTGATACCGCTTCAGCGGGCGAAAAAGGAAGGGTAGGTTCTGGCGTTAACTT
This sequence comes from Amanita pseudoporphyria, assembly GCA_003316615.1. Classification (NCBI taxonomy): domain Eukaryota; kingdom Fungi; phylum Basidiomycota; class Agaricomycetes; order Agaricales; family Amanitaceae; genus Amanita; species Amanita pseudoporphyria. The sequence continues at coordinate 6,323 of QFEO01010739.1, read as the reverse complement.
GGGGGATATCCGTTTTAAGATCGCGGGAAATGACGAGTGACGCTCGAAATGTGGAGTACCATGAAGAAACATATTAGAATCGTCGCCCAGCGAGCCAGCGTCTCTGTTTTCTATGACTGAGGTGACGATATAAAGGCGCCGATTATCGCCCGGATAATCTGCAGTGCGGTAGGGGATACGCTTGTGTGGGTTAGACGATACAATGTCCATCTTTCCTATATGGTGGTATGTGACACTGTCTAAACGGTCAGAGGGGGACGGAATGGTATCGCTATCGGCGGGCGAGGTACAAGTTGAAGTTGTCAAAGTGGGAGGGGTACGACTTAAGCCAGATGTAACTAAGGGAGGAAGGCCAGTTGCAGGCAGCACATCAGGCAGAGGCGTGCCACTGGAGGAGGAAGCTCGTCCGATGGTGAAGGAGAGCATAAACAAGAGTGGTCGCCCAGAAAGGACATCGGATTTCCCGATCTGGAATTCACGTGAAATAGAGACATCGTACTTTACTCCTCAGAGAGGGACCACATGTAGTAAACCCCTGTTAGTACTCAATCAGTCAACTGCCCTGTTGATCTACAACAGCATCCTGACCTAGACTTCTGTATGGCCTCCAGCTCTCCGTCAATTCCTCCATCTCCAGAGGAGTAAGGAACGCCCCCCTATCATGACTTGAGTTATTCCCCAGCGTTAGAGTACCGTTCCGACGTACTTTATTTTCTTTTTCCCTTCTAGCCGGCTTTTCAGTATTGATACGCTCAATCCTGATGGTAATGGCCGTGGTTTACTTGTCCCAGGGGTATAATGTTCGAGACTGCTCTTGGTACGTGGTGTAAAGGGCGGGGGGATGTCTTCTAATGCTTCTGAATTGACATTCAGACGAACAAGGCTCGATCCCTCGGCTTCACTCTCTATATCTTCACCTGTCTCATGGTTGGCAGACGCAGTATCAAATGAGTGACTCGAAGAATGTAATGATAGAAACCACCTCAACAGGCCTCGCTGGACGCCAAGATCTCCTGTAGCAAAAGGTTTGAGGCGTAACACTCGTTAAAAGCCTACACCGTAGACGTACCGACCGGAAGAATATCAGGCCGTCGCATTGAAAAAATTGAAAACATGTTGACTAATTGTTCATAATCAGCGCCCGTTCCACTTAAAAACGCTCGCCTCACCGGTCCACTGGTGTATAATTATTCAGTCAAGGAATAAGAACATCACGAGAAGCGTACCATGCCGATACCTCTAACTTCCATCAACATTAGTGCAAGATCCTCGTCAGAAGCCTCCATCAATTTTCGGGCAGATAGCCTGCCATCGACAAATCTCGAGGCTAGGTCCTTAACTGTGGTTCGTCGTACATGAGTTAAGGTATCACGAAAAATTGTCTTGCCTACCATATTCTGCCTTGCGTGTGCTTAAGCCGGCTGTTTTTAGAAGCTCAACGCTTGCACCGGCAACTTGCCCTGGGCTAGGAAAAAATGACGATGGTGATCTGGTATCACTTGTATACATTTAACAATGAGATTGAAGCTGCATCCACGAAATATCTCATACTCTGTGGGCTTTTCCGGCAATGTAGGGTCAAACAAACGCTTGAAGCGATGGTTTATGGAGCGTGCAGCCATCCATGATATTTGTTGGCCTCTACAGTAGTGATAAGATTAATTTATCGCTGAATCCGTATGTGAGTATTCCTTTACAATATAGACGTAGTTAGTGAACTGTGCATTCGTGAGTCGCATGTACAACCAACAAACGGAGTCTCCCACCGGAAAGGGTGAACAGTCTCTAAATGTTCGAAAGGTTGACAAGCCTTCTTATTGAAAATTTTCTCGAAACGGCTGTCTATGCTGATCAAGTGCTTCCTTGCCTCTTCGAAGGAGAACGTCAAAACAGCTGGTACTTCCTGTTCCGACATTGGTATGTCAGCGATCGTGTCCCCTTCCGATTGGTTGCCTCTCTTCTTTTCATTTGCAACGGAGGACGTTAGAGCTCGCAATTTCTTAGAAGAGCTGGGGACAAATTCATTCGCTTTGCGTTTTGGAGAATCTGGGCGCACTGAGCCGTTGGCAATTGCAGCAGCACGAGACGCTGAGCGAGTCAAAGGCATTTGAGTCGGCACAGCCACAGTGAGTGACCTTGATGTCCAGTTCTGCGGGGTACCAGCCCCTTCCTCAGTCCCTGCCGGAAGACGATATCACGGAACGCCAATCACCCATAGACAAGAGGCGCGTAGCTCGACCCGGAAGCATTGACCTCAAGAAACTTGACAGCGCATTTAAGCGGTGCGGACCATAGCTTACTCGTGTCTTTGCGAATGCCCACGCGGAATTACTCAGATGGACAGAGTCAATTTCACAGAAAGTTAAAAGGAAGAAAAAGGTTTCAGAACATTCACGAAGGCAAATATGGCGTAGCGTATTTGAGCCTACTTTCGTGACACGTTTTGCATTCGACGGGACTGTAAGTATCCTATCACAAGGCGCTAGCACGGCGGCTAAGTATTATCCAGGTTAAAACTCTAGACCACAAATTACCGTTGACGCAAGCTGAATTCGACAGGTAAAGTCGTCGTTTCTGTGTGATTTGCAACTCTAAATATGCCTGTAAGCTTGGTACAATCCGTCAAGAATGCAATAACCGATGGAATTCATCCCAAGATGATCGCAAAAGGTTCATCAGGATCTTATTTTGTTCGCGCCAAAAATGAGACTGGTAGAATTCATACTGTCGCGTAAGTATTTCTCCACTGTCTTTTGTTTTTGGTCTTTATACGCGAGAACCAGGGTTTTTAAGCCGAAGGACGAAGAGCCTTACGGAAGACTTAACCCAAAGGTCCATTTTAAGTCAAACTCGAATATCACATTTTAATTCCAGAGCCAGACAACCAAATGGCTTCACCGGCAGTTCCGCTGGATAATTCCATTTGGTAGATCTTGCTTGATACCCAATCTGAGGTTTTTGTCATAATATCTCTAGTATAAATAATTCTGATGCTCTACGAGTTATATCTCCGAGGCTGCAGCTTCGCTGCTTGATGGACGACTCGACCTTCGCATTGTACCGCCAACCCAATTAGTGCCCTTATCTAGTCCCGTGAGTAATTACTATCGTTTGTTACTTTTATTAATTCCTGTTGCCTGCAGGCATTTTTCTATGACTGGTTAGACAGAAGTGCAGCCAAAAAAGGAAAACCATTACCAGAAAAAATAGGGAGCATGCAATATTTTTTACATGGATATCAAGGTGCATTGTGTTATGGGCACTTGTTATCAATATTTTACTACTTCCTCAGATGCATCCGAATTCTTGCGCAAGCATCCCTGGCCCGGGCGCTCTATTTCTGATACTTTTGATGATTCTACTCATAGGCGGGGGAGTCTCTCGAAGAAGTTTCTCAGTACTTTAAAAATTGTTTGCGGCAGAACTGGAGACACGGAAGATTTGTTCGATGATTTTGACTATGAAGATGAACGTCAGATTTTTGACGCGGCGGAAGGGGACTCTGAACGGCCGTTTTATTGGACCCCAGCTCTGCAGCAAAGCTTTCGGGAAGAGCTAGAAAAGTGAGTACTTTTCCCAACCCAAATTCGTATCTAATAAGTTGTAGACTTGTGATTCTAGGTATGTCTTGTCCATTGTTAAGGTCGTCACTCCTCAAGTTGCGTTTCAATTTAGACTATCTCATGCTTAATACTGATCGCGGGGCGGACAATTATATGATCAAGTATTGCGAAGGTGGTCACGAAAAGGTACTGGTTGATGTCGCACCTGCACACTCGGTACCACTTAAAATGCCGGCCATGAGCGAGCTGAAGAGGCCTGAGGGTACATCAGCCGCAAACACTGACTACGCCGGTGTATCATCGTCCCAAGCGCCTACTCAACAGGCTTCCCATCCACTAGATGATTATAGAAGGCATCCCCATATTCATATCGCTGCTATTGATAATTCTTTGTCTTTCCCACATGAGCATCCACAAGGTTGGCGCTCTTACACCTACGGTTGGTTGTATCTACCCGTTAGCCTTATTGGGCGACCCTTCAGCGAGAAAACGCGCGCCCATTTTTTGCCTTATTTAACATCCAAAACTTGGTGGGAAGAAACGTCCTACCAACTTGAGAAGTTGTTTGCTGTCGATCCGGACTTTCACCCAAAAATGTTCAAGGTAATTTCTGTCCCATCTTGCAGACAATCGCCAGCTCAAGGTCTCTTTTGCAGAGGCAACTTGCCGTTATTAAAGGCACATAATAATATTGCATAAAGACTGGACTATACTAATGTTATTATCCCACAGGCCAAGCCTATAACATCGTACAGTCGTTGAGGCATTCGGTGAGGCGATTTTCCATTATGCCGTTTTCGCTGACAAAACCTCCCTCAGGATGAAGGTATTCAGTTTTACGTGCATTATTTAGTTGCATACTCAAGTCAATGAACAAAGGTCCATTGGAGTTGACGCGAAGGCAAAAGTTGCTGGTCTGGGACGAAGAAATAGAGCCCCCGGGAGATGTCGCAGACACAATCTCCCAGTCACAGCAGCTGTCGCCCCGTCCATCCATTAGCAGTGTCCCTGCACCGAAACGTGCCCGGAGCCATTCCAGTAGTGACTTTCCACCATCTATGCGTCGCACGCCGACGGATGCATCCGGACTCCCGCGACCAGTTCCTTTCGTTGCAAAATTCGAACGTGTGCATCCAGGAACTACGGGCGTCACTGTGCTCGAGCATTTGGAGCGTTTAGATGCGGTGGAGGCTAGTTTGCAGCGGCTGGCCGTTGAAAACTCTGAGGAGGTCGACGTCGTTGAAGCGTCATCGATACAGACAACACACTCAGCACCAAGGCTAGGACCTGTCACTTCATACTCTCCGCCTGTTAGCCCACTGGCAACTGTGCACGAGGTAGCATCTTCGGCAAGCTCCATTGCGGAGGAAGACCTTGTTGCTCTGTCAAGATCCACACCTCTTCCAGAACGCCACGAGCGGCACATTAGGGATCACGATGGTGAGCTGGGTAGGGGATTGGATTGGATCAATACAGAGGAGGTATCGAAACGGAGTGTTATTGTTGAGGTGCGTTTTACGTTCCGAGACTGTTCATCCTATTAAATTTTTCAAAGCGCATAGAGTTGGTTAATAGGAAACCGTTTTTCTCTTGCTGTTAGTTTCGTCAAATACCATCGTAATATATATATCCCAATGCTAGTCGATAGAGGTTTGCATCCGTCACATCAGCCATAGACAAGTAATGCATTCGACATATACGTTAAATCAATATATTAATCTTCCGACATTAACCACCTAGCGAAATCGTCCAATCGTTTCTTCTCTGCCTCCTCACTATTTGCTTCAGGTTCGTCGGCACCATTACGCTTGAATCTTTGCCTTCCAAAGTAGAGTGAAGCCTCAATACGGCGGCCTGCGAAGTATCTTCCATTCATTCTCTGTACGTCTTGTTATTTAGCACGTAATACACAGTCCAGACAACTAACCAGTACGCATGCCTGGGCACTAAGAGGATCGCGGAACTTGACCGTCATAACACCATCAGGCTCTTGCTGAAATTAAAAGTGAGTGGCATAGAAGTGAGCAGAATGAGTCGACGGACATCATACAGAACAACGTTTGTGACTTCACCGAGCGTAGAGCACTCATCACGGACGTCTTCCTTGAGGTCTAGCAAGAGCGATGCGTCTTCCTCAAGCTCCTGCAATGTGAACATATGTTTTAGGACGACTACACGACTTATTCTTTTGGCCATCGAGTCGTCCTCTGAAGCATTCATGGGACCGAATCCGTCTGTATCATCCCATTCTTGCAACTTTCTGAACAAAACATTTAACAAGGCGTGCAGGATGATAAGTGAAGGTCTTCTTACCTTTGCATCTTACCGATGCGCTTGCTCGCTTTTTTCTTGTTTACTGTGTGTCGTTGTTCACGGTCACCAGATGCAGTATGCTTATGAGCAAAATCTGCCTTCTGAACCCTCATAACTGTAGTTGGGTCCCCAAGTCTTAGCTCTGCTTCATCCAGAAGATTCACAGCCAGCGTCACTGAGTCTTCTTTGAAATATACCACTAGGGCCTCCCCGCAAAACGTGCCATTGTCTTTGGCGTACATCTTGACTTTTGGTTCACCCTCATCATCTTCTTCGATCATTCCACATTTTGAGAAGCGCTCCGCTAGCTCGTCCGACTCCGTGTCAGCGGGTAAACCAGTCACAAAGACTGCTGTGTTTTTTGATTTCCTCTCCGCCGTCGATTTGTCGTTTTTCCCTTTCTTGATCGAAGATCCAGGAACATTGTAGTCGTCGCGTTCTTTACGC
>QFEO01010732.1:0-26272 GCA_003316615.1 Amanita pseudoporphyria | reverse complement strand
CCCTGGAAGACGATACGCATTGACTTTGCAAGTCATGCTCAAAAGATCTAAGATCAGAAAACCATCAACGTCTCGCTCGCCTCAGGTGGCCCATGACTCCCTTCGTTCTCTTACTATGCCGACCGATCAAGCATCCGTCCATATGAACAACATAGCTATACCCCCTCAACAGCGAACTGCTGAGCCATTTTCACCCACTTATGCTTACCCCAGCCACGATGGTCAAATACAACATGCCCCAACCAGTGGACAAGTGCCGGCCAATCAAGCCCTTGCGCCGACCCGTCCACAGCTCACAGATGCCGAACAGATCTGGCGAGGGTTTGAGATGACCTCAAACGAGCAACTACCGGTTTGGATCTCTGACCAGAGCTTGGGAGGCCAGTCCTTCCCACAACATGGTTATGATGCGTTTTTACTGCCTGCCGACTATCTTCCGCCTGCACCTCAGATCTGGTGAAGTGCTGTAACATCCCATATTTGTGTTCTGTTATGCTTTGCTTTATGCGTGTTTGAATCTTATGTACTTATGACGTCACGAGATGGCAATGTACGTTGTATTAGCAGCAATCGACGAGTTCTTTCTCCTCGACGATGGACCAGTCGACCAGAAAGCCGCCATTGAACGCCAATACTGGCCCGAGACCCTCATTCCTTAGCAGCGGATTCTCTATCAAGTCACTTCCCCATAAACCTCGGAGATTAACCGCCAGGTCGGGCTCCACAGAAGGTGGGCCTCGGTTTTAACGTTATGTACTAGATTCTGCACCCATAGATAGAGGTCACCAAGCGAAGGAAGTTCATTTTAAAATTGGCAAAGGCGTTGCTTGCATTTGGTGCCCCATCCCATCGAATAGAATCCCAGCTGGCCGCCGCGGCAACCATTCTGGGCATCTCAGCAGGTGAGTCGGTTGCCAGATCCAAGAGGTTACTAAATGCATCCCAGAGTTCGTGCACCTGCCCAACATTGTGATTGTAAGCATACGTTGCACAGAAACCGGTTCAACGCGAACACACTTCGTAAGAGCAACTGGCCGCGTGGCATTGACCTCACTTCATAAAGTACATCAAATATATCGCGATGTCCTCCACGATGAAATGACGGCAGAGGCTGGAACAGCTGCTTTAAGGCAGCTGCTGAGGTCTCCGCCGATATATCCGCTCTACCTCAGATGTGTATTTGCGTTCATATCTGCATCTATCATCTGTGTCCTTTCATTTGGTGGGTCTATTCTTGATATGTGGATCAGCGGCACGTGTGCAGGCGTGCTACAGTATCTGGGCCTTAACGCTGCAAGCAAGAGCTCTATGTACGCCAATGTATACGAGTGAGTAACGATTCGATCTTAATAAAGATAACATGGCATAGCAATATTAGAATTTCAGTGTCCATAGTGGTCGCCTTTGTCGCGAGGGGACTCAGTAGCATTCGAGGCAGTATCTTTTGTTATAATGCCATAGCATCGGCAGGAGTCGTGCTCATTCTCCCAGGCTTCGCCATTCGTAAGACTTCCGATTTACCCTGATACTGACCTAACAGTCTGTTGATGTAAAAAGTGACGAGCGCACTAGAACTCATGTCCAGGAATCTATTTTGTGGCTCTGTTCGCATCGTATATGCGATCATCTATACACTTTTTCTGGTGAGCGTTCAATTGTTCCCAGCCCGCTTGAATAATAGATTATAGGGGTTTGGTCTAACGATTGGCTCCGATTTCTACTTCCTTGTTGATCGCCATGGCCGTCACATATATGATCGAAGCACATTGAGTAACGAATTATCTTATACCCACGGTCATTTCGTCCTTTCAAATGGGTCTGGTCCTGTCATGAGCTTCAGTGGTGTACTTGGTCAGACAGACGTCTCCTATCAAGGGAACAACAATATTATCAAAGGTAATTTCCTTGTGGGGCCAGCGATTTAAAGTATCGATTTAATGTGCATTTATAGGATGTTATCGTGATCCCTCTTGGGGCTGGCTCAAGCAACCCTTACCCACTTGGACTATATTCATTCTCGTGCCTTTATATTCCCTGTCCTCCTCACTAGCCAACTTGCAAAAATGGAGAAGTGTGCAACTGCCAGTTATGATCTTCTTCTCCTGTGTTGCTTATGCTGCAAATCGTGCTACGAGCCTTGTTTTACCTGGCCGCACTGATATAGTCTCTGCAGCAGGCGCTTTTGCGATTGGTTCTCTTGGCAATATATACGCTCGAGTCGTCCGTGGTACTGCCTTCACATCTATGGTTACTGGCGTATTATTTTTGGTGCCTGTATGTTTTCGAGAGCCTTGAACACTTGTGTTACATTAATTATCGGTAGTCTGGCATAGCTCAAGGAGGTGGCGTGAGCCAGACTTACCAGACATCAGCCGAGCGGTATTCCAATGGATTCGCGCTAGCGTTACGGATGATATCTGTGGCTGCTGGTGTCACCGTCGGTTTGTTCGTCAGCCAAGTAGTTGGTCTGTCCGTTCTTTACCTTGAATCTGGCGTGTGCTGATGAACCTGCGTTAGTTTATTATTTTGGCACACCCAAGAATGCTGGTCATTTTGGATTCTAAAATACCAAACTATATTATGGTCCTACAAGAAGAGTGTATACAGTTAACAGTACATGGTAAAGTAGACTAGGGGAATATTATATGTATTTCTATGATCCAAATAGCTTCGCCAACTCTTCCATGCGGCGTTGCATCAATTCAGCTTTACTCAAGTTCTGTCCCAAGGTCATATTTGCTAGTTCTGTCTTCTGCCTCTGCACCTCTAGTAGTCTCGCTTCAATGGTATTCTCGATAATCAATTTCACCGTCGTGACGGGCTTAGTCTGGCCCAATCGGTGCTAGAGATGAGGTCAGTACAACATCCAATGGTGAAAGAGGAGACGCAGACTATTCGGTCGACGGCTTGATTCTCCACAGCGGGATTCCTGCGCAGATTAAGTACGTTGCAAAAAAAGTGCAACCTGCAACTTACCAATAAGGGTCCATGAGATACACACGCTGTGCGGCCGTCAGGTTAAGCCCGACGCCTCCAGCTTTTAAGCTGACTAGTAGAACCTCACAACGTGGGTCGCGTTTCAGGGCTTCCATTGCACGCACACGTTCCTCCCGCCTCATAGTCCCGTCTAGTCTGTCATATTGTATGCTGGCAGCTTCCAGCGCATCCTCAACTCTTCGGATCGTTAATTATCAAAACAGTTTTACGAGCAAACAGAGCGAACATACTTGTCAAGCATCGAAGTCCACTGAGAGCTATTGTTTGACGGAAGTCAGGAAGATGAAGCGCTGAAGTAAAGATGACTCACAAGACGACTGTCTTTACAATGTTGTCATCTGGGCAGCTCTTCTGATCATTGACAGTTTGTACGTCGACGGTACTTGGGTCGTAGTTCGTCGAGTATGGATTTGCCCTGGAGAACTCCAACAGGTCTTGCATGAGAGCTCTAACTTTTGTCGATGGATGGTGGTTCTCGAGGGAAGCGCCTTTCTGCCGTTTCTCTCGCTTCTGCATCTTCTTCTTCAACATTTCAGGTAATGTTTCATTCCTAACTTCTACAGCATCCGCGGCCGTTAACCGCATCTGACAAGCAGGGCATGGATGCAGCTCATCAGAAGCCACATTGGGCCACCCGGGGCATACACAGTCACGATAACAAATGACGCAGAAAAGATGTTGACAACGTGTCAGGATAGGACGACAGCCCGCTGGACTACAGGGCCTGGTGGGGGCGCGGGATGAAGACTTGCTCTTCCTTCCACGTTTGGGTGCAGGAGGCCCGTCACCATCTAAGCTATCGCCTTGACCAGGCTCGATTGGGACGCATAATTCTACGCCGCACTCAACGCATTGTGTAGTCGCCGACTCGCGCAAAAGCGCAAAAATAGCACTTGCTCGGCTTTGGGTAAGTCCTTGATCGAGTATATCAGCCACGATGCTTTCGTATGAAGCTGCAGTGTCTTGCGCCTGTTCAACTTCCTTGGCTTTTACCAGTTCAAAATGATCACATATTTGACGTAGCCGAAGAATCTTTTGTAGTATTCCCACGTAGTTCTTCATGACCTCGTTCTTACTTGAAAGGTCCGTAAACTCCGCCTTGGACTCCTGGAAGTACCGATTGTATATCGCCTGCTCTTCAGGATCAAACTGTAGAAAGCGCAGTTCGTCGTGGCGAGGAGGTAATGCGAGGATTGCCTTCCCGTCCTCAGTCTTTGATTCTTTCGTACGACGTAGCGTGACACACTTCATAATCATTTGAAGTCGAGCGATGCCTATATCTTGACCAAATTTGACTGGCGTGCCGATGAATTCTGTCCACGTGTTTTTGTCATCGAATGGGTGTATCCGCAAGAATTTAATGAGCGCGAAGACATCATCAAGTTTGTTCTGGACTGGTGTTCCAGTAAGACACAATCTTCGGTCGGCCATAAGGTCACACGAGGCACGGCTACCTACGGTGCCCGTCTCTTTGATTGAGCTGTGCGGAGCAAATTAGAGGCAATGTTGAAAATAAGCTGAGAGTACCATACTGGGCTTCATCGAGGACGACCCTGAACCAATGGATAGTCTGTAGGGGGCTTGCTGAGTCGAGACCACTACTAGTGGAAGTCAGAGCGGATTTTTTTCTTTTTAGTGTGCTTTTCTTCGGCTTTGGGGGCTTCAAGAAAGGATTACCGTATTCGTCTACTTCCACCAAGGACGCACTGTCGCTGTTGGGGGCTTCCTCTTCTTCCTCGTCTGCGTTTGCAAAACACCGATTCTGCTTCGAGAACTCAGAAGCCAAAGTTGCATATGTTGTGATAACTGCGTCAAAATCAGCCAAGAAGGCTGGGTCTGGCCTACGTGCATTGCCATGGTATACGTATATGCGTAAGTGAGTCCCTTCACGAAACCGACTTTTTTTCGCCGATTGCTCTTCTGTGACTTCATCGAGAGTAGAAAATGAAGTTGCATTTGCGCAAGCGCCACTACCACCTCCAAATACAGATACTTTACCTTTCCAGTGCTCTCTGAACTGCTCCTCCCAATTAGATACAGTTGACAAAGGGCAAACAATCAGAGAAGCACGGCTCTTTACTTTAATTCGACTTGCGCGCGCGTGCTCGGCTTCAAATTTCTCCTGTGCTCTGGCGGCCTTGGCTTTGCCTTTCGCGGCTTCATATGCGTTCTGCGCGCTGGCCACGCGATCATGGAGAAGTGTCATATTAGGAGGGAGTGGGAGGGGATCAACTTGATTAGCTGCGAACGCTTTTGCAGAATCAAGAGTCGCGGCAATTAAAGAGACGCAGGTAATTGTTTTTCCAAGGCCCATCTAGGATATCTTAATACGCGATTCCTAACGTCAGTAATTGGGAAGCTTACATCGTCAGCCAGAATCGCGCCCTTGGACTCAATAGGTTCCTCAAACACTTCCTTTTGAGTCACGATGTGGAACCAGCTCTTTTGGTGTGACCACGGATTCGTCCCTGGCTGCCATAGAGAAGAGTATGCGCCATCCGGACCAGCGGTCTCTCTTTCTCTCTCCAACAAAAAGGTAAGCGCCTTCTTCTGATGGGGATAGAGTTTTGTTGCAATCTCAGGAGCTACTGAAAGTGAGCCGTCGTTTGAAGAGTAAATGTAACACACTACGCACGAGGCTCCGTATCTATCAGTTCATCTCCATCTTTAATACTTTTAAATACTTCTTCCACTTGACTTCTCTGCATCTCTACACTCTTTGCTGGGATAGATGGGGCGCTCCAACGGTTACCATTGCTAGAAGGGCCTGCTAGTCTGTTGGAGGCAAAAACGGTTGTATTAAATCCCCCTGGTGGTGGATTATGAGGATTATGGTAGTGATAGCTTGAGAGACATTGGTAATCCCATGGTGGGGTCGGGTTGTCGAGTAACAAGCTACATTGCTGCAAGTAATTCCCAACGACGGGTATGTTGCCTTTTGGCGTGCATATCAATATTCGCAAGGGAAGAATGGGTGACTTTGACAGCGCTTAGATAAAGTAAATTGGGGATACAATGACACTCACATTAACACCACCTCTCTGCACTTTCGCCTCCAAACGAATAAGACCCTTGCCCATCATAGGCCCAAGGGCAGTGGCAACCTTCTGCTCTACGACGCCAAAAACCTCGCCCAGGACGACCTCGCCGCTTCCGATACGTACGTTGGGGGAGATGATATGGATCGTTTCGGAGCCTCCTGGTTTAGCAGGGTTGTGTTCGTACTGCAGACGTACGGAGGCCCACTCGTCCGGAAAGATATCGCACTGGACGAGATATTGCATGGGATAGAGAACAAGGGCGGTGACGGTAAGTTGGCCGATGCAAAAGGGCGTCTTTGGGGGGAAGTCGGGTGGGAGAGGCGGCGGTTGCACCGAGGGCGATGGGGATCGGGTAAGATCAATGACATTGGGTTGCATCTCGTCGTCGTCGTGAGTGAGGTCGACGAAGAGCGGCATGGATACTGTATCGTACAGCAGCGTACAGAGGAGGCGGTGATTAGTCAACCCCGCTTGATTACAAATCACGTCCACCCCATCGCATAATATGCCTTCCGCGCCGCATCCTCCTTCGCCAGCTGCTTGCTCGCGCCCGTCCCAATCCCTTTCGGTATCCCGTTCACTATCATCATCAGTTTTCATTTCCCACACATACTTCTGTACTTACCAACACACCGCACTGTCCACTTCCCTGCGTGTGACGGCCCACTAAACTCCGCGGGGTAATCAACCTTGCATCCCCGTTGGCTTGCAGTCTGATTAAAAAGAGGTAGAAATGGTAGATTAGGTTGTGCCGGTGCGAGTGGGTTTGGCGCATAAGTGGGGCTTTTTACCGGCTGTAGTGCCATTCTCTGGGGCGACGGAGGCGGCTGCGATGCGAAAAAAATATGGGTTTCCTGCCTCAGTGGTGACATAGATTCACTCTTAATCTTCTTCGTGGGCCGCTCGTCGCAATGTTCTATCAGCTCAACGACCCATCTCCCCACAATATTCATGCCCGATTCTGCATATACGCCTCCTACGTACGAATAGAATAATGTTCGTGTCTCCTATTCAAATTGAGTTCGTCTATTTGAAAAAAAAACCGACACTCCTACCATTGGCATGCACAGCGATGAGAAATCTTTGGGCTGGCACCGTACTTTAGTTCTTAAACCATAGAAAGTCACCCAGTCTCCGAAGTTCTCATCAGATAAAATGATCTCCTTCCGACTCTGAGGGATGCTGAGTAAATCAAGTAAAGACTAGGCGTAATGGAGAACGTACACGTATATCGACTGTCGCCAGTGGAGGTTTCTGTTTGAATAATGAATGTGTCACCACTACATCTAGAACTGTCTTTCCAAGGACAGCCAGCCTTCTATTATCAGTATTGTCCTCGAGTGTTCCTCCCTGCGAGCGCTGCAGTGATCTATGTGTGAACACTTGAAGTATTATATCTCCTGTTATCTTCGGCAACGGAGGCAACTGTGGGCGGGGGGCAGGACGACTCCGCTTCTGGGATGTGACGCTCATCTCTGCGTTGATTGAGAGCCAGTGAGGATTAGGCGTTCCATGCGCAGCCCGGATCTGGTGGTACCCCATCAGTTAATTCACCCCGACTAATATGGTAACTATGCTTCACACGGATTATATACTCCACTACTAATGAACAATTGTCTTGAGATTATAAGGCATATGATATATTCTAAACCCTGATGCATCTATATTTTACTCGCCGTCTCGCTTCTTCTGCTTGTTCAGGACGTTTCGAAGGATATCTACCGTTTGAATTGCTGCAGCGTCGGTAGCGTTCTCCAATCTTCTTATGTGCTCAGCGATACTGGAAAGGCATGAGAAAGTAATAAACATAAATTGTTCTAAATACCTCTCTTTCCCCGCCATCACAACTGGACAATCTTTCACTAGATGGTGAGGGGAGTAATTGCACACGGGGCAAGTAGACGCCGGAGGTAACGGTTTGGGCTTTTTCTTGCTTGTTTCGACAGTTGGAGAGGCGGCCCGTTTCAGCGATCCTGACTGCTGATCGTCCCCTTGCTGTTTTATGTTCGGTCCGTCAGAGATAGTCCCCATCGTCTGCGGCGCGCGCAACGGATGAAGTGGCTGGCCTGCGATAAGGAATAAATGGCCTCGTCGATGCAACGCTTCGTCGATGGCTTTAATAGCAGCACTCTAAAGGTGTGACTTGTTAGTCGTTAAAATAATACATAGCATTGGGACTTGCCCTTTCCTCCCATGGCTCGTCCGTCGCATGATGGATAAGCATTTCACGAATTTCGGCCAGGTATTCCGATTTGTCCGTTATCCAGCACTCGCCCAACTGGTTTCCATGCACTTGTCCACACAAGCCGCATTCCTCCAGACCATTCGTGACTCGGGATGGTTCCAGGAGGCGGTCTTTCGACTTGTGTGACTTCTTCTCAACTGGCGATAATAATTCCGAATGAATACTCATGTCTTTATACTCGTCAGATTCGTCCGACGTAGAATAGGAAGATGTATCGGAAATTGTTCGCTTAGATTTCTTTTTCTTCTTAGTTTTCTCAGGTGATCCATCGATACCGTCGAACACGTACGTGGGCTATTCGAAACTATGTCAACGGAGACAACCTGGAACGTTCGACCATACCTTAATGCTTGCTGCGGCCCGACGTACACCGCGGCCTGACGCAGCTACTTCTCGTATCTGGTTTCTTTCCCGCTCTGCAGTTATTTTTTGCAGTGTCTGCGCCCATGAATCGACTTGGTCATCGTCTTGAACTTCTTCCGTCACGTCTTTGTCAGTGGCCCACACCTTCGCAAAAGAGAAGGGGCCTTCTTTGAGCTCCTCTTGTTTTTCACCCTCCTGCTCAGTTTTCTCTATCAGCTTGTCAACGTCTTGCTCCGAGTCTTTTTCTGTGATCAGACCACATCGCCCAAGAAGAAAAACCCAAGATCCATACAAATAATATCCCGCGATCCTTGCTCCTCTTCAAATAAAGCTTTTGCACCAAAGACCAGGATTGATTCAACGTTTTCTCCGATCGAGTCATCGTTATCCATCTTTTGCACGATCAGGTGGTCCAAGACGAGCTTCTTCTTCCCGATTTGCATAATGCGCTCTGGAATATGGTCAAAACCAAAAACTTACGAGAACTTATTTCTTTTACGTACCTTCTGCGGAATCTTTGACCATGAGTTTAAATACAAGACATGTCTTCTGTTGCCCATATCTGTATGCACGAGAAATGGCCTTAAGGCCAGTGTCAAAAGTACTGTGGCTACCTGTAGTTAATGACATACTTGAAGATCCTGTGAAGACCTTGAATTTGGGCAGGCAGGCCTAAATAATGAATCAACACATACCTGATGCGGGTTAAAATCTGGGTCAAATATTATGACAGTGTCGGCCGTCTGCGCCAAGATTAGTATAATACTGTTAGATAGATTTCAGAACTTGACCCACGTAAAGATTAATACCAACACCCTATGGTAGACAAGCAGTCAGCTGAGTATCATGGTAGCTTTAATCCTACATACACCAGCCCGCGTTGATAGCAGGTATATGAAAACATCGGATCCAGGACGGTTGAATTCATCCATCCCCTTTTGTCTTTCAAAGCTATTAGTGTTACCGTCCTGTCAGAGCGTAAAGTTCAAATATCTAGGGTATGAGTTAAATGATGGATATACCAGGCGCAAATATTTAAAGCCTTCTCCTTCGAGGAAGTCTTCTATGACATCAAGGGCGATTGTAAACTGTTGGGGGGAGGCTTAAAAAAGAACAAACGCTTAAATTTAAATCAGCTACCTGACTGAACAATAGTATGCGGTGCCCGCGTGCTTTAAGTTTTGGAAGCAAAAGTTTAAGGAGACGGAGCTTTGCACTAGCGTCAATAAGTTTTTCGTGTACTTCTTTCGGCGGTAGGCCCCTTGGTTCGATGGCATCATCATAGAGATAAGGATGTTGTAAACATCTTGTCAAATGACTTCAACGCAAAGCGGACTACATATTGCCAAAAAAACGTACTTCCGTAACTGCATAAGAATATTTTGGACGTTTTTCTTAATTGCCGTGCCTTTAGAATTAAGTGGCTGAGTGAGTCCTTTCAAAGTTTCAAAATTATGGCCTTGAAAAGTCAAAAACAGATCATTCAATGAATTAGTAGAACCTACTCAAAATTGATCGATACACTTCTCGTTGTAAGGGTGCCATCGACACGGGAACGATAACTTCATTCTAGGGTCTGGTTAGCAGGCAGGTACCACATAGATCAGGCTATTTTACATACCTTAGGAGGTAGCTGAAGAACCTCGCTTTTGATACGCCGAAGAAAGTATGGTCGTAATTTGTTATGAAGTTCTTTCACGCGCTCCTCGGTAAGCTCCTCGTATTCGTTTTCCAGCGCATCCAGGTCGCTCCAACTCTCTGGGTCCAAAAAGTTCATTAGATTGAACAACTCCCTAATGTTATTATTAAGGGGAGTCTACAATATTCAGCTTCCTTGTTTTCGATAGTGAACAAGAGTTCAGCTTACTCCAGTCATGATGATTCTATGCCCGCTTTTCAGCTCCTTCAGCTTCTTGAACAACAAGCTAGTGTCGTTTTTGACTTAATCGAAATGTAAGTGTTTACTAACAATTCACATTGCTCGTTGGATCAGGCTCACGTCTTTGCCCTTCATCGACGACAAGGACCTAGCGAAAGGGAATTAGTGACGAATTACTTACACGGTACATAGACGAACCTCCCACCGTGGTTCCGATTTAAAAATAGGTGAAAATTCTGCTTTGTTCAACAACGTGTCATAAGTCGCTACCAAGACGTGAAATTTCGCATTCGAATAACCCTTTGGGACCTTCTCGTGACGTAACTCGAATTTCCTCACAACTTCGCGGGCTCTGGCATCACCATAATATGGCACGACCCTGAGATTAGGCGCCCAACGTCCCAATTCTCTCACCCAATTGGTGATAGTTGAGTTTGGTACAACGACAAGGGCTGGAGTTGCATTGAATTTGTCCACGATGCTGCCCAAGAAAGTCGCTATTTGAACAGTTTTACCCTAGGTCAATAGTAAGGGACAACAATCAAGATACAAGACGATACTCACTAGACCCATTTCGTCCGCCAAAATGCACGATTGATGGTTCCACCAATTATAACAAAGCCAATTATATCCTTCGACCTATTAGAACCTTAACTATCTGGACGGCTTAAAACTAACTCAGCCTACCTGAAATGGAAGAAGCTGCAGTTCTGAGGCCTGTCCCAGTTTAAGATCAGTAGCATTTTTGAGGACAAGGTGTTTCCTATAGCCGTCTTTTGTTCGATTCTCAAATTGTCGCAATTCTGCTTGCGTATATCTAGGGATCCTTAGGCTGCGAGATGCGACATACTGAGCAAATGCTTTAACAAAGGCTGCGTATCCTGGGTCGTTTGGACGAGGTGGTGAATCCCAGGTGGCTACCAACAATTACTCTAATGCCAAATTTTTAAAAAAACGAGAGGCTAACCTTCGCCATAGTTTAAGTCATCCCACTTAACAAACACCCATACGACGTCGCCAATGTCACTTTCAGAAATGGAACGACCCGTTCTTGATTCCCACTGTGCTATTGTCTCAGTATTCCTTGCACTAGGCTGATTCCCACTTTCAAATACAGCATTATATTCGGCCTGCAGTTTTTGCTTAATGACTTCGTCGCTATCCACTGGAGTCCTTTTGTTCTTTGTCTTAGCACCGTTCAATTTGGGGTGCCAAAGTAGAATATCCAAAACTCGGTCCACAGTTTTCCATGCGATAGGAATGTGTTGCTCAGCATCAGGAAAGGCATCAAGTGACAAAGGCCCCTGTATAGGGACATCGGGAGCAGCACCAGTGTTTTCAAACAACTCGTCCTCTTCCTGTACTTTCGACTTCTTGCCATCGCGACGTAACTCGACTCGCGCTCCACTAGCAATGAAATTCTTCAACTTTGCACCATTTGTTGAAAGCAACCACATATGGGGAACCCAATGCGTCCGCCGGTAACTCCTACCAACCCATTTGATAAGGTATTCCCTTGGAAGAGGATCCTTGAAATTCGGGAGCTCACCCGAAGCGCGGGATGGCTCAACAGCGTTCGAAGGATATGGCCGCCAAGCTAGTATCTTATCCAGGTGAAAGACGTAGGAAGAACAATCAGCGCATAACCATCCATTCTCGTCCTGATAATAACGAGCAATGTCGGCCACTGAAGAATCTTCAGAAAGATCAAGGGGTCGAGGTAGGTGCTCGTAATGGGATGGACGCCTGCACGTAAAACATCGGAAAAGAAGCTGTTGTCGTGGACCCTCCTTATTAATGTCACTCATTACAACATCATGGTTGTTTTCGATAGCGCCCATCTCGGAAACAATATGCGGTTCAGTGGCGACACCCATGCACCCTATGCATAAACCTCCTTTCATACAGGCACCTAGAACAGGGCATATTTAACATGAACTTGTATGAATAACCGATTGCATACCGCATATGAAGTCCGTACTTTCACGTATCCCCAAACTAGAGGTTTTCTTAGATCTGGAGTTGTCGGTCGTGTCTAGAGCTTCTGTTTGATGAACGGCATCTTTGTCTCTCATGGCCTTCAATATTTCATCGCGTTGAGAACCGGACAGACACTTCCAATGCGCGACAACAGGGCAACTCAGACTGTGATTGCAATAAGGGCGAATTCAGTATCTTAAGCGCAGATACTAACCATCTAACCCAACCTCCAAGTGAATGAAGTCTCTCAACCTCATCTTCTGAATCATCAAACTCGTCTTCCTTGATGGCCGACTTTTTGCGCGATGACTTGCTCTTCGACCTTTTATTGTAATCCTGGAGGAGTTCATGGGCCGGACGTTTATGGCACTTCTCACATACATCGCGATGTCTTCGCAGAAACACAAGTTCATCGTCAGATTCAGACTCGATATCGGAAACATCATGGACGCGACCATAAGCAGGCTCTATGGGTTTCTTATGTCTGATCTTCTTTTTGCGTGAGTCGTCACGGTAAGAGCGAGGTTTGTACATGCCACGATCGCCGGAAAAGCCTGAAGAAGATTCGAAACCCCCGACGACTTCCATAGCTTTTGTGCGTTTTGACCTACGAAGGTTTGGACGAGCCTCCAAGCTACTCTCGTCCGAATCGTCTATTGTGAATACCCTTCGCGGGCGAGACTTTTTTGGACTAAATGGGAGTGCCTTAGTGCGCCTTGTGCGTCGCGTCGCAATGCGTCCCTGTCGGCTGTCACTCTCGTACTCATCGTTACTGGAATACTGTTCCGATTCTTCGCCTTCTTCTTCTTCTTCTTCTCCTTTATACTCGTCTTCGGAATCTGAAATTTTCTCTTTCCAGCGGCCTCTTACGCTTTCGTTGGCTGTCGCCGCATCTTTCGTACCGAGTCTGACTTTTATCTTAACGCGGGATGTTGGATGTATATAGGATGCGGATGGGTCAAACGGCTCCAAGTCCCCCGCGGCCTTCTTTCGTCCTTCCAAGAATGAAGTCAGCTAAACGTGTATTTACATCCATCAGACTCACGATAATTGTTGACAAGTCCGGAATATTTCAAAGCGAACAGCCGAGCAGGAAACTACAACAAGAATGCGTCAGAGATATACATATGCGCGACTTCAACAGGCCTACAGACTTTATGGGCAAGGCCGTCACCGTGACGTGCAAAGAAGTAGTTCTTGTCATCATCCTTGTACTCCCCGATAATCTCAGTAAATCCAAGCCCTTTTTCTGACTCTAATGACGATTGATTTGAGGGTTTGTATAATGTCTTCTGTTCCGCAGACAAGGGAGGCGGCAAAATGTAGAAGTCAACCTTCGGCTTTGGTATGAGCGACGGCAGAGCCCTGCTTCTAGGAGACGGGCTGGACAAAGGAGACGCAAAAAGGTCGGCCGGATCTGAGGACAGACCAGCCATCCCGACCAGCGTCCGAGGTTGCGAGATTTTGGATGGGTGTAGCACAAATAGCCCGATACTATTGACACCAGCCTATTACGTAACTACAACTCTGCTAACCATTCGTGACACTGTATGGCAACCTGCTCCCCGTGATCTGCAGACAGTGTTTGCTTACATTTCACATAGGTCAGACTGCTTTGTACTTACTTATGCAGAATGCATGGGGGATATCTCGTTGACCCTGCACAACTTTAACATACCCCTCGTCCGCCTCAAGTTGCCTCAGGATGTCGTCGCGGTATCTCCCTACCCAGTCATCCTGCTCAGCAAAATAAAAGTGCAACCGGTCTCTGTTGTTCATTAACAATGGAGCATCTAGCTCCTTGATATCCTGCATTTCATGGTGGGCCATTGACATAGCAGCCCAGATAGTCCATGGCGAATCCAGAAGCATACGAAGGGCACGAATCTGTGGCCCGGGCCATGACGCGAAGACCATAGAAAGGACCACATTGGGTAAGAGTATAGTACAACGCGATAGCGTCGAAATCACGAATCTGGGTATTGGTGCAAAGAGTGGCTAGTACCCTCGGTCAGTATTATTTGAATTATTGACTTCTGGACGCACAGCTAAAGTTTTGCCTCGGGGGGTTTGTGAAATATGAGTAATAGTAGGGAATAGCAGGAAAACTGCTTCTACATCTTGCCTAGCTTTCAACACCTAAGTTGTGGTGTTAATGATGGCAAGGCTGAAGCTTATGCCGCGCAAGCACACCTGCAATGCTATCCAGGCTCCTATGCTATGTCCCGTGAGGACTATTTGTGTCTCATGTCCGTAGTGGTGTCGTATTGCGTCGTATGCTTCTAATGCGTTCTGAACCTGCGCAGGAAGAGAATAACTGGTGGCCTGCTGGGAATGTATATCGTCTAAGTCTGGGGAATGGCCAATGTGACTATGGGCCATTATTGCAAGAGTCGATGTCTTGTCCTTGTCATGGATGACATTAAGAAATGGAATGTAAAAATCGAGAATGCCAGGGTTGCCTACAGCTCATAAGTATACGCGCGTATCTGGTGGAGGGTTGCAACAGCCCACCGGGAAAAAAGAGCATAATAGTGGATGGTATTGCATCCTTGCTTCTCGTGGGCCACCAGAGGGCACGAATGGGACCAATCGGTGGCGTATGCTCAAATATGGTATCGTAAAAGGGCTTGGTTGAGTCAATGGCGCGAAGCCGCAGAAACGGAGGCAGCATTTATTACAAACGTTATCGCCATCAATTGGGTGTTTTAATGTCTCGAGCTAGTCCACAACACCCTACCTCTAACTCGGCCAATAATCCACTCATCACTTCACCACTGTCCGCTACGTCGCAAGGTACACGTCCATTACATATAAACCGGTCTTCTGCCCCCAACAACAATACGGCATCCCCACGACATATCCCTACTACCTCACAGCTTGGTCCCTCTCGTCCTCAACGCTCAGAATTAAGGAACCGTACATTAGAGAGGAATGGGCTCGAGCGCTCATCCACATCGTCTCGTGAGCACATGAGGGACAGCTCAAGTACTGCCCATTCCGAAGCACCTGTGTATGTCCGAGTACATCAAATCCCGCCCAATGGCCAGTGGCTCATCTTTGACTTCCAGAGTGGGAACAAGACCTCAGCATTTACCAAGTGGGACTCTGCAACATAATGACCACGTTTCATTGACCACTCTGGCCTCTGTCGTCTCAGCTTTCCAATCAGCCAGTTCCCGAAGTCACTCTGCAGCAAATGGTAGCGAAAATTCGGAATACGAAAGGACGCGTCGACAAGAACTAGAGAACGAGAGACGTAGGCAGCAGCGTATCCGGGAAAGAGCACCAGGACGGATAGCCACAGGTAGAACTAACACAGGGGATATTGATGGTACGCTGTCTTGCTTTTTTTTTTCTCTGCGGCTCTCAACTAGTTTGTCGAAAGCTGTGTTGGACCAGGTCAAAGACGGTTGGGAGTTTGTCATTGATCCAAACGTGAGGCAATGAAACTAGCTAAAATTCCTGGATTATGACATTTTCCTATACCAGTTCAACTGTGTAGATCTGACTTTGCAGCTACTTGACGAGTCCTCGCAAGGAAAGGATATTAGATCATTCCGTCATACAAAAGATATGCTATCAAACGCTCTAAAAGGCTCTGTCGATAGTGCGTCCCGTCATTCTCAACTTTCTCTCTTTATATGAGACTTAAGCAAAATAGAATACTATCAGGCATTCGCCTCATCGTTGCCTCATCATGGTTCTCTTATAAATAGGTTAACGACGGTTCAAAGCCAAACTACAGATACAAGAAATTCATTACTCGATGCTAAGGAAGCGCTTGGGAGCAAGAGAGCAAATCTCGTACAATTATGGTCCAGAAGCCATATATTAGAAGAGATGATTCGTCTGTTGGACCAGATGTATGCGCACCTACACACTTTTAACTTTGTGCTAAGACTTTCTTCAGTGAATACTTGAAGTCTGTGCCAGACATTCTTGAAACACTTATATCTGAGAAACGCCTACTTCAGGCATCGGTACTATTGGTGAGGAGCATGAAATTGATTAACAAACCTGACATGCTGGAGATCGGTGCTGTGGCCGATTTGCGAAATTACCTGAATAGTCAAGATACGGTTAGTTCGTCTTGTTCATCTGGTTCCACGCAGTTTTACTTATTAACAAAGGCACTACGAGATATTTTGATTGATGAATTGCAGAGCCATTTATACCTAAAATCGTTCTGGTGCGAGTCTAGATGGTCAGCGTATGTTCCCAATCAAGAGACATGTTAGTGTATATGTTTATTGTGTCGCACTCACGGTGCTAAGTTCTGCTCAGTCGTTGCGGTAGACTATGATGATATATCCGCTTCACTTTTATCGTCTCCAAATCCGATGGCGCGTCACGGCAAGCTGAAAAAGTTCTTGGATGATTTGGTTCTGAGGCCCAATGATCCGCCTCACGATCTTGGAGAACCGGATCCTCGAACTAGTGGAACAAGCTCCGCTCTCGCCGTCCCGACGAACGTCAATCCAATCTATATGTCATCTAATGCCGCTAACCCTGAAGCCGATTCATTTGCCTACATGGAAACTTTAGTCGAATCCCTTGCCGTGCTAGGAAAGTTAGGAACTGCCCTGGATACCGTTTCCCAAAGACTTTCCGGGGAGATTTTCACACTGGTGGAAACAACATTGAATGAGGTCGAGGAAAGAGCTGAATTTGGACGGCGAGCCTCAGTGTTTGTTGGAGAGCTTACGAGATCAGAGCAAACTTATGTGCTTGCAAATGGCGAAACATTAAACAGGCTCGACTATGAGACGCTAAACCCCCAACCGCTCCTCAATTCATCATCTCTGCGTCTTGCTGCGCTGGAGTCGTTTGCTAAGCAAGCAGATCACGAAATACTCCGGGACTTGTTCTGGACGCTTTATTCAAAATTAGATGCTGTTATACAAGGCTTCAGAGTTGTCAGTGAGGTGGCGAACCGCGTTGGATCAGTAAGCGCATCTTGGGGCACTACCCTTCGTTCATTATAACGTATATGCGACTAGAGACGAGATTTCAAAGATTTATCTGGGATCAAGCCTGGAATAGTTTTTCCCCTGGACGAAGTATGGTACCCAATACAGGCCGAGGTATGTAATATTTCGTCCAAGAATTGCCTCAAACCTGATTTTATTATAGGTCCATAATCTAACGCGGGACTATCTTGTGGATGAAGAGCAAGGCTCGTCGTCCGGCCGACATCCTATTCTTTCAATCAATGAAGCGCTTCGTGGAGGGAAAATAATCAGAGACAAAAACAAGGTCCGTAGACCCAAGTTGCGAAAAGCATTCATGACTGATTCGTCCCATAGACTATCTTTCGCCTTGCTGATACAGATTTAAAACTCATATCAAAATCACTTCGTCCGTACGAAGATCGTCTCACACATGTGCTGAAAGACACGACCCCAGGTCTCGTTCCAGGCTCTTCTGACGTCGTGCACGCGTCGATCTCATCCAGCCGCGCGAATGATGAGAGGCTTTTGGGCTTAGATCAGCATCACCGTCTCTTGATACACCCAGATGCATTCCATGTCAGTGTCTTGTTCCATCCAACACTGTCCTTCTTGGATCAAATTGCGAATCTCCTCCCCGATGGTATTGAAATTGCCAGATCATTCAGCGGTGTCCTGGATGACTTTGTGAGCAAAGTCTACCTGCCTCAGTTAGAGGGGAAGGTGTCTGATTTGTTCCACCGCGCTGTCACCGGTAAAACTCTGATTTTTGTTGCTTATGCATTATCACTGAACATTGAGCAAGGCCCTGACGCCTTTGAACCCGATACATTGTCGCGGCGTTTTTCTAGGGAGCCATTAGTACAGGTCAATCGTTATTCATCTTCCATGTTGACTCTGCTTATAGCAAAGCTAGGCAAGCATGCAATTGATGGCTCTGATCAATTCCCTTTGCGCATTACTCTCCACTTCTCCATTTCACCGGGAAAGTTATTCACGCCTCGTCCTCAGCGTTATTATCCAATTCTATCAACGGTGTAGCGACTGGTTCCAAGACTTGGTCTCCATACGCAGGGATGATGACCCGGCACTTGAAACAGAGTTGACTACTTCCGCACAATGGTCTCAAAAGTCGGAAGTTACTTCTTGCCTCACCGAACTCTTGTCGACAGATGTGGGTCGCTTCTCTAATAATACGCAAACTTTCTAAAATCACTTTATAGACCCTTAGCAGGCGGGAGCAACTCTCCCAACAAGAAACTGAGATCGAGCTTGAACTCCTAGGACAAGGTACACTATCTGAATCAGACCTTATACCTAGTATACGCCAGATCTCATCTCTGGCGGTGCTATACCGCAGCGTTGTATGTGACACGCCACTTTCTCTCCACAACTTCTCATGCGCCAATAGTCGTGGTTCGCGTCCGAGCTCCAGGCCCTGAGAGCAGATTTGGAAGAGCCATCTCAAGTTTCACCTGACTTAGAGCCCTTGTCATCTAGCACTCCCTATGTTTCTATTTTCCAGGCCATTCCACCGAGAGCATCATCAGGGAAATTGCTATTGCCGCTCTCTCGTGAAATGGCACTGTAGGTGCATTCCTGTTTCGGGTTTTGACTAATTTAACATATATTCTTTCTTCAGTCGTTATCAAGCGTTGCTTAAAACATACGAGCAATTGTCTGGTCTTATCCTCGATACCATTCGCATCGAAATTCGATGTCGAACAATATATTGCATCGGTTCCGCCATGCACCAAGTATGAATCATACTTATTTCATTGTATTTTCTTCGACATTATTGCAGGGCAATTATACCCTAGAGGGCGAAGCTGGAGAACCTGACCCTTATATAATGGATCTAAACCGCGAACTGGCGCAAATCGATGAATTTCTCGAAAAGAACCTACCCGAGAAGCAAAGGCAGTATGTTGAAAAACTAAGCAAAGAATTCATGATCTGACTTCGAATCAAGTTATGTTTTCATTGGCTTGAGTCATTTTATGGAACATTTGATAATACGTGATGCTCGCCTCCTCCGACTCCCTAATACTTATGGTGTTAGGAAAGTCATACGCAATATTCTAGCACTTCAACAAAGCACAAAGACGTGGACAACCGAGCAAAAAGGACATATTTTCGAAAGGGCCAAGCGATATTATTCAATGTTTTTCGGATCACCCCAGGTTCGTAATAGAAACAAATTCGTTGGGCTCTAGCTAACACGAATCAGGAAATGCTAGATGGCATTCGCCAAAGGCAAGACTTTAGCTTTGACGAATATCAGTCGATGCTTGATCTTCAGTGTGGAGTTGACTCTACAAGCGAGAAAGGAGCACAACAAGCAACAGATCGCAACTACAGCATGTATGTTATCGACCTGCATGGCCTTGAAATGGAGAAAACAGGTGGCTAGCAGTAAAGGGTCCCGGTGTCATATAGTACCGTCTCCGAGACATTCCTCCCGCTTTGTACTCTTCGACTTTACATTGAACCACTCAATGTCCGCTGAAGTGGCCTCGGGTATATGATCAACGGTAAACCGCAGAGAAGGACTGATAGCTCTTGGAGATAAAGCCACTGTCAGCCCAGTGGGCCCTGAATTGGAGTGTGTAGAGATCAATATTGGTATACGTCCAAGGAGTTGCTGGAATCGCCGTCGCAGCCAACGTGAACTATGGTGCTCCGAGAGGCGAAGAGTTGGCTCCCGTCTACACAATTCTTTTCGTGTCTGGTTTCGCGCCTTCCAAGGAGGGCCCACAAGCCGTTGAACATCTTGAAATACATCTTCTAATCCATTGACCTGGGATGCCAGAGAGGATGATTTACTCCCCGGACGTTTTCGTAATTCTTCATTCTCCTTTCCGCATACGATTGTCCTCAGAGGAGGAAAAACCTTCTTCCACTCGGTCGTGAAATAACGCCATCGAATATTTACTTCTCTTCTTTTACTGAAGGGACCTAGTAATCTCTCCTCGTCAGGCGTTCGCCTAGGAAGTGTGGGAGGATTGTCCAATGCATCAGATTTGAGAGGCCTGGTTGTCCGCGACAATGATGACGTGAGAAGGGCATGAAGTTCTGGTGAATATGCAGGTGGCCTCGACTTTTCTACAGACAGTATTATACGTGGTGGTCGATCGGTGCTTGAGGATAATAATGGCTGGCGTGATATAAATCCAGCCCCCTTTCTAAATATCAGAAACGTACCTCCATTAATTCTCGCTTCAACTTTCCCTTTCTCCCATATGCCAAATCAAGGATATGTGCATATGCCTTGACATTCCCTTTGTTAGCTGCTTCCAACCTCCGCACGTCCTGTATGCACGTCATTTTCATGAGTAAGATCCGCTATAAGAAAATATGTCAAACCTTCTTAAGACGTTTCAACTTCCTCTCAGAGAGTGCTGAATCTTTCGTCCGCGCGACAGCCCGCGTGTCGTCTATAGCCTTCAAGCGGAAAAATTGCCTAGAGTCCAAGGTCAGCTTATACAGCCAACTATAAAGATCTGAACCTTAGGTAGAGCGCGGGCAGACTCCTGATCTGTCGAAGATATTGTCGATAGAGCGTGATGAGCGTCATAGCGAGAGTGGTAGCAGGGAAAGAGTGATAGCACCCAGTAAAGAATTTCCGAATTTGACTATTTACTATTTACACATTACGCATTACCGTGATAGACGCACTACCATACCCTTACGCTATCAGGAATGGTATGCCGAAATTGATTTTGTCGTAGGACAACTCACAGCATGATCAGGCACCAAAAGGAAAGGACCACAATCCAAGTGGCCTAGGTAGAGCAATAATTAATCGTAAAATCAAGGACGCCCGCAAAGCCCAAGAATCAGGTTTGGTGAGTCATGATGCCTTACCATCGTTAAGCCGGTTAGGGGTTGAATATTCTGCGGGCTTTACGTTATCTAGTTCACGACCGACATCGATACGTCAACACGCCTGCAATCCGTGACGCAAGAGCGAGACTTGGACGAATTTTTCAATACAGCGCAGCTTGCAGGAATTGAGTTTACAGCGGGTTGGCTACAGCAGTTTGGAATCAGTTATTCATCACTAATCTGGGGCAGAGCGCAGAAACGTCAAGATCATCCAGCAATCCACAAATCCATTACAAAACCCTTATCTCCTTAACGAACACGAAGAGAAGGCCACGAGACAGAAACATGAGGAGAACAAGAACAGACTCCGCGTTCCAAGAAGACCGTCATGGACGAAATCAATGACACCCGCCGAACTTGACCGGCAGGAAAAAGCTGCTTTCCTCAATTGGCGAAGAGGCTTGGCTCAGTAAATGCCCTATTCTCTATGTAATTAGTGAACGTCCTCATCGATTAAAGGTTGCAAGATCAGGACAAGTTCCTTCTCACTCCTTTCGAACGCAATCTTGAAGTGTGGCGTCAGCTATGGCGGGTGCTAGAAAGGTCTCATCTAATTGTTCAAATCGTGGATGCGCGGAATCCACTAAGTTTTCGCTGTGAAGATCTCGAGTCTTACGTGTGTGATCTAGAAGGGAACGAAGGAGAGGCCGGAACCGGGAAGGGGAACAGACGGAACCTACTTCTAATTAATAAAGCAGATCTTTTGACAGTCGAACAAAGGTATGTGAGTTGTGCGCTGAAATTAAGCTAGCATGCTTAGATATACAACTTCAGATGTCAGTGGGCGGATTACTTCGAGCATCAGGGAATTGATTATGCTTTCTACTCTGCGGCAAGTGCCGTAGCACTTCAACAGACACGAGAAGAGGCCTCGGCTCCACCCACGACACAAGACGGACCAAACAGTGGTACGGGACGTCAGTCCATAGAAAGTGACATCCCTTCAGACGTAAGCTTGCCATCAGATGGTGACAACACAGGTCATGTATCCGAACCGGATACAGAGCCAAAAGATACCTATATTTTGTTCAAGGAAGTGGCTGAAAGTCAAGACCCGAGAGCAAAAATTATGTCGGCCGCGGAGCTGGAGGAGTATTTTCTACGAAAAGCTCCTGACATATCTGGTACAATACATTCAAATGTCCTGTGGGAATCAAAATACTAATAGGCTACCAGCTTTTGTCCAGCCTTCTAGCCAGCACCCGACAAAGCTTGTTGTAGGGCTAGTCGGCTACCCTAATGTTGGGAAGTCGAGTACCATCAACTCCCTCCTTGGCGAGAAGAAAGTCAGTGTCTCATCAACTCCTGGAAAGACCAAACATTTCCAAACCATTTATCTATCCGACTCTATAACCCTGTGCGACTGTCCAGGCCTTGTTTTTCCGCAATTCGCGACAACAAAGGCTGATCTCGTCTGCGGTGGCATTTTGCTGATTGACCAGTTAAGGGAATATACTGGTCCAACGGCCTTGGTTACCAAGAGGATACCAAAAGAAGTACTTGAAGCTACGTATGGACTGTCCATAAAGGTAAAGCGTATCGAGGAGGGTGGAAATGGTCAAGTAACAGCGGACAATCTTTTGAAAGCTTATGCTAGTACGTTCTAATTTAAGCCATGTCTGTAAGCTTCATAACATTGTTACCAGTCGCTAGGGGTTTCATGCGCTCGAGCCAAGGAAACCCCGATGAAGCACGCGCGGCACGTTACATATTGAAGGACTATGTTAATGGCAAGCTCTTGTTTTGTCATTCACCCCCCGGTGTGTCATCAGCTTCTTTTAACGAAGAAACACACACCCGTTCATTGGCACGAGCGATCGGGAAGAAACGAGCGCCTACAACTCGTGTAACGAAAAATTCGGATACCTTTGTGGTGCCAGCTTTACCATTACTAAATCGAAATGCAACATCGGCCAGTAGTGCCCGGACTAAGGCGATAGATGAAGAATTCTTCGAGAAAAATACAATATCCCACCAGCCGCATATTTTAGGCCTTGCATGGCATGGCAAGGGATTTACGCGGTCCAGGGTCCTTCCGCATCAAAATATGGTAGCTGATGACGGCAGCCCAATAGATCCTCGACAAGCCCGGCTGGCGGCGCTATTAAACCAAGCGGGACCGGGGAAAAAGCATCACAAAAAGGTGAAGCAGGGGAAGCAAAGGAGCGGCAGAGGTTATGACGAAGATTAAGTACTTTCACGTGATGCTATCTTGTGTACTGGTATCGCCAGGCTCTGGAGGTCGAATTTGTACTCCAACTTCGAACTTGAACTAGTGTCTTCAAAGCTTGTTTCCTGACGTCCATACCTAATGTCCGCTGCGACCGACAATATCAGATCTACTTGTGTTAATCAAGCCTCTCCTGCAAATTCTTCAGCAGATATATGCGCGAAAATGGTCACTGTACGTGACAACCGCAAGGAAGGTATGCGGGCCAAATCCTGCTCTACGTCTGTGCCCAAGTTATTCGTAGCTATTCTTCTCAGCCTCAGAAAACCTGCCATTATTGGCCGAAACCCGCATATTTGGTCTTACAATTCTTTTTCCTTGGTTCGATTGAAGCTCACCGATGTCAGCTCTTATATTGTTCTCGATCCACTCATCTCTGGCATCCACTGCAAACTATATGCGTTTGTTCCGCTCCTTCCATCACATCGGTACATCTGCCCTCATGTACATTCGCAGCGTCCGATCGCCAAACGGAGGAACTATAATATCATGTCAAGTACGTGGCTTGAAGAAGTGTAAATCATGTTTTACTCCCCATCAGGACCTTTCGCGAAATGGCATCACTCTTAATGGACAACTGATCAAAAAGGCTTCAGTCATTTTGGTCGACGGTGACGTACTCGAGTTGCCCAACAAACTTTGTAATGAATATGCTTAACGTGCAACCTTCAGATATGACTGATAGAATGTTACAGCATTCACTTGCATTCAAGTCAAGAGGGAACAAAGAGAAAAATTGACTATCTTTGATCCTACCCCTCCTCCTCAACCGGCACAGAAAGTATTGAAAATTATTGAAATGATTTTAAAATCTCTAACGAGGAGCCAGCGTATTGGAAGGTACATTGTAACCTCCCATTGCCTTGGCACAGGCTCGTTCGCTACTGTTAATCTTGCTTTCGATCCTTCCAAACATCGCCAAGTCGCCTGTAAAAGTATCAAGACGAAACGCGACCACGAGATTGCACAAGTAATGAGAGAAGTGCGGATTCTCATGACACTGAGACATGTAAAACCCAATCTTTCCATTTTTGAAAAGGTTGCATGAGCTTTTACAGCCAAACATAAACCAGGTCTACGATACTGAAGAAAATGACAAATTCATGTGCGCATTGTGTGATTTCTCCTGAAACTACTAGTATAACAACATCTAGACATATTTTCCTCCAGCTATGTACCGGAGGTGACCTTTTCACCTATATAACCAGTCATATTGAAGCAGGCAACCGTCTTTGTGAGGCTGAAGCCAAATATATCATGTATCAACTGCTTCAAGGCCTTGTCTACCTCCATGATAGACTGATTTCGCACAGAGGTACGCCTTATGATTGCGTTATGAATTGCTCTATAAAATTTTCTTCAATGAAAGACTTGAAGGTTTGTCATCCCGAACTTGTAGTATAAGCAAATTCGGATTAATTGGCATAGCCCGAGAACGTATTGTTGTATTGTCCAGGCCCATACCCGCGGATCTTGATTGCTGATTTCGGTCTTGCACGTCCAAATGCGTACCAAGAAACGATGAACGTCTGTGGAACAGTCTCCTACCTCCCACCAGAGGGCATTTTGGCCTTGGACAATAAACACTTAGGTTATATGGGGTATATCGCTTTGCCGATTATCAAGCTACAGTTTCTTATTGCTACAGGATGCCAGCAGACTGCTGGAGTGCTGGGGTGATCTTATATGTCATGCTATCGTAGGCAAGATGTGACACTCTTCGTTGCGCTTAACTCGTCGGTTGTTTTAGCGGCATGCACCCGTTCGACAATGAACCCTTTTCTGAAGTATCCTCGTGGTTTAGTCATGTTCAAGAATCTCGCGGTCCTTGGCCATCCAAGAACTATTTTCAGGTCGAGGCTCGGCTCAAGCAACGCATTGTTCATGGGAGAGTGGAGTTTCAACCATGCGTTTGGAACAGGCATGCTGATGGTAGGTTGATAATCCCCCGCTATTCTGTGCTCTCTCTCTCTTACACCAGAGATGCCATTTAGCAAAGCTCCTAGTTACTGACCTTCTGACACACGATCCTTTGAAACGCGCCACGGTGTATCTAGCACTAAGAAGTGGGTGGATAGAATCGGAACTGGAGGAATTGCGAAATTTATATCAACAAAGGGTTGGCGCTGGGTTGTAGCACGTCTTTCTGTGCTTGAGACACTCTGGAACGATCCAATACAAGTGCACGGTTATTTTTTCAAGAATCTGACATGAACTTTAAAGCATGTAAGTATGTCGTGTACGCAGACTATGTTTAGAAACCTACGGCGAACATACTCAGACGCAAATGTTGACACAGATACATGCACACAACAAAAAGCGACTTACAAATTTAAAATAGTTACTATGATCTAAATTATTCTCGAGGCCGCACGCGCACATGTGTAATCAAAGATATTGACTAGCTCCGCAAATCGGGAGATGATTTCTGTGGCGTCGTAGCATTCTTTGGCCTCAAACAACCCCCTTCCAAATGGCCAGAAAAAGCTTTCTCTCCCCAGGCAAGTTTCATTGGGTTGGAAATAGGCGCTAAAGCAGATGCCGATTTATACTGTTTACGCCTGAGGAAAGATATAACGTGAGAGCGCCGTGGGCCAAATATGGCTTGCCTTGTTCAGACATCGATGACCCCGCTGACGCTGCCAACTTACAATTGGAAGGCCTGTATCTTTTATCACTCAAGGAGGTTCGACAGTA
>QFEO01010724.1:0-11819 GCA_003316615.1 Amanita pseudoporphyria | reverse complement strand
TGTGCCTCAATCGCACCATAATCGATGCATCGTTAGCTGTATCAGTGAGATCATATGAGTATGTTCATCAGCAAAGTTATAGTACCATGTGTTAGCGTGATCTCCACCACGGCCATCTCAAGACCGCACTACAAACCGGTGAAAAAGGGTGGAGACGGCAGCGAGAGGAAAAACATGTGAGCCCTCACGTAAAGATCCCGAATTTGCACTACCATCTGAAGATATGACAGCGACTAGCCCGTGGGGACGAAATGTGACAGTTCAAGACAAGATTCCAACGAAGATTGGGTGATAGCCGACGGTGTCACGTGCGAGCGGTGAATCAAGTGGAATGCAAGCTTCAAGATGTGAGCAGATGCCTTGGAAAATAACATTGCTCACTGGGGATGAGGAGAGATGGCAACAAGCTAAGCTACCCTTAGCTTAGGGTTAGGGGTATTTCTCACTCAGGTTAATCTTATCTCTGGACGACGGTCAGAATCGGAGGACTAAAAATTGAATAAAATGAACAAAAAAGTTGTAGGAGTTCTGGGTATGCGTGCGTTGTTCCTTATATTCAACGCATAGCTGCTCATGGTTTAATACGCCGATTCAGCCTTCTTTTACATAGAAGACGTACAACTCATAATTGTGTAGGTGGCGGCCAGCTCGGACGCATGCTGGCCTCTTCAGCATCCTTGCTTGACATTCCTATCGTTTTTCTTGACATAGGCCCTGATTCACCGGCTAAACAAGTCGTTCAACCTCTATCTCCAGACCTAGAACATTTGGACGGCTCTTTTACAGACCCAGTCAAAATCAAAGAACTCGCGGACAAAGTTGATGTGCTAACTGTTGAAATAGAGCATGTCGATGTTGCCGCCCTAGAACAGGCCAAAGCTGCATCCGACTTAAACAAGAAAGAGTTGGAGATTCATCCCAGTCCACGGACGATTGCTATTATTCAAGACAAGTTTAGACAAAAACAACATCTTGCCTTCCACGGATGTCCAATATCCGACTATATTTCCATTGACCTTGTATCACCGGTCACCTCGATTGAAGATGCGGCGCTAAGGTTGGGTCTCCCTCTCATGCTTAAAAGCCGAATGCTGGCTTATGATGGCCGAGGAAACTTTGCCATCCGTACTGTTGAACAAATTAACGAAGCGTTCTCGGCGCTTGGGAATGGTAGCAGAGCCTTATATGCGGAAAAATGGGTGCCTTTCGTAAAGGAGGTCGCAGTCATGGTTGTTAGAGGAAGGAATGGCGAAGTTAGATCGTATCCTACGGTCGAAACCGTTCACAAAGATAATATCTGTCATTTGGTTTTTGTACCGGTAAGAAGCGGAGACAAGGAATTAGACAGAAGAGCACGCGAGATTGCAGAGACCGCTGTCAGCACGTTCGAGGGTGCAGGTATATTCGGTGTTGAAATGTTTTTACTGGAAGATGGCGAGTTTCTTAATTGAATTCGCTTTTAAATCGACCTCTGATTCATATGTTAGGTACATTGTACATCAATGAGATTGCACCGCGGCCACACAATTCAGGACATTACACCATAGAAGCATGCGAGACGTCCCAATATGAAAATCATCTTCGCGCCATCCTCTCCCTCCCTCTTGGGTCGACAGCTCTCAAGGTTCACTCAGCCGCTATGCTCAACCTGATCGGCTGCTCTTCCTCCATGCAAGAAGTCCTAGAAACTGCCAACTTGGCCATGTCCGTGCCTGGGGCTAGCGTTCATTTATATGGAAAGAAACATTGTCGAAAGGGTAGGAAAATGGGGCATATCACTATTGTTGCAGAATCCGATGCCCAGCTACGTTCTCGGCTACGACCTCTGCTCCAATCGCTTCCATCCCAAACGCTGGAAGAGACCAACCTCTATGCTCCACTACAGCCTCTTCCAGGATCCGGCCGTTCATCTCCTTTCCCCCTAGTTAGCATCATAATGGGATCTGATTCTGATCTGCCAACGCTCCTTCCGGCTGCCAGGATACTCGACCAGTTCTCTTTGCCATACGAATTAGCGATCGTCTCTGCGCACCGGACACCCGATAGATTAGTAAAGTTTGCGAAGGAAGCGGTGCCGAGAGGAGTTAGAGTTGTCATAGCGGCCGCTGGCGGCGCAGCTCACTTGCCTGGGATGGTAGCTGCCATGACGCCGTTGCCGGTTATCGGTGTTCCGGTTCGCGTCCAAGGAAGTGGCGGAGTTGAAGGCGTGGACTCGCTTTACAGTATTGTGCAGATGCCGGTAATGCTATTTCTTTCAGGACAAATATGGGGCTTCTGACACTGATTCGGGTAGCGCGGAGTTCCTGTCGCCACTGTTGCTATCAATAATAGCACTAACGCGGCCCTGTTGGCAGTTCGAATTTTGTCAGCCGGAATTCCAAGATTGATTAACGAGATGCAGCAATATATGGAAAGGATGGAAAAGGGAGTTATGGTGAAGGTTGAGAAGTTGGAGAAAGTCGGGTGGGAAGAATATGTGCTGGAGGGAAAGCCTTAATCGTGGGCGTGCCTGCCCCGATATTTGCGGTGTTCCGATGCGCACCCGAAGGGAATGTTATTTCAGCTGCCTTCGTCCATCCAACAGATTTACCCATATTAAGAGAGAGTGCGATACTATAAGGCATCTCCGCAATGCAACCGTTTCCATTTAGTCCACTCTAGGCACTGCCACATCCCAGGGTCCTCGAATTTCACTAATGACCAAAATCGCGTTTAACATGATACGGGAATGTATGGTAGAGAAAAACTCACTTTTTGTATTTCTGGGCCCACATAAGAAGTGCCGGGGCGAGGAAAGTGACAAAAAAGAAAACAAGGAAGTATAATGACGCAATTTTCCAGGATAATATTAGGGTAAACCAAATAGCGGACGTCGCAAGCCCAGATGTAAGTAATACCTGCATTGTTAAGCCTAATGCCTGTCGAAACAAACGCTTAGGGTCGGTTGGTAAATATGAAATAGACGTAGAAATAACCTGAATGCGATAACGGAGGAGTGGGAACACAGCGAACGCTTGGATTGAGAAGAGCATAAGACTAAACACAGCGATATCGGTGGTTAATCTTGAAGAAAGTACGGCAGATGCTGACACTGCTGCATTCATGGATAAGACTGAGATTAGCCTGAAACTTCGTTAGTACGGGCTGACCGATATTGCTATAGGATACTCGCCGCCCAGTCAGCTTTGTTTGCGCGTTCTGGGTGCTGTAGTCGGCCAAGACGGCGTTTAATAGGATAAGGATAGCCGATACCGCCCATATAGAATCAGACGAGGTGGACGCAGTCAATGTCCTTAACACCGGTGATAGGGACATGAGGGAAAGGAATATGAGGATGGAAGATTTGAAAGTTTTGAGGACTATACGAGCGACGTATTAGCACTTCAACATGATTATAATCCAAGGGTAGGAGTACAGACAACTATCCACCCTTTCATGAAATGGGGCACGTGTCGGATCCAACAACACCCAAAACATATAGCCGAAAATAAAACAACCGACTGAGAGCCAAATTAGCGTGCGAGGATCAACCAGCTGCTCCTTCAAATTAACAAACGCGGAGATAAATATACATATGGTCGCGAGGTGTTGTGTGACGGCACAAGAGAGAGA
This sequence comes from Amanita pseudoporphyria, assembly GCA_003316615.1. NCBI lineage: Eukaryota > Fungi > Basidiomycota > Agaricomycetes > Agaricales > Amanitaceae > Amanita > Amanita pseudoporphyria. The sequence goes on along the minus strand of QFEO01010724.1, from coordinate 8,207 downwards.
GACCAAAGACCAATATGTGTAGGGCCTAAAATTAGCTGTACACGTCGTGCATTCGCGAGTCAAGTCGGTGGTCAGATAATATGGCACGTACGGTTCTTCCTTAGGGATGATAAGAAATTAGGTGGTATGTAGTTGTCTGGGTGCGGTTGTCTTTTCCAGAGGATTTTCTCCCAGTTCTCTGTAGGTCCATGAGGGGCTACATCTTGCATTATAAGTCCTCTGACGACATGGACTTTCCGAGTCGGGGCCCCAATTTTATTATCCGCCAGGATAATACGGCCAAATAGACCTGACGTCAAGGGACCCGGAATACATCTTCATTGCTTTGGCCCGTATCTATCCCAATCGCGCCGGTACATAAAACCGCTTAAGATTCTGGTTTATTTCGTATCATCGGATCTACATCACTTTGCAGAACCTACCAACGTTCTCAGATGAACTGGGCGAATGGCCTACAATCAAATTGGAGAGAGTTGAACAAATACTACTACTACGAGCATGGGGGATATGACTAACGTACTAATACCTGCTGATTGACATACTCACGATTGGAAGGCATAATGGGCACGACAGAACATTGCTTCGCGGATTGAAGGATGTCTTCGCTGTAATGGTATACTCTGTCCATTCTAAGAGATTTCGCCGACAGGTCCCATGCGACTCATTTGGCATTACAAGCGTACATTATAAAATGTCTCCGCCGTCGGTACAATCTTTATTTATGAATAAATAGAAGTTTCTGAAGTGGAATAATGCGGAACGTTGAGGCCCTTACCTCGATCTCAACGGCTCTCAGGTGATGGCTAAACAACATCTTCCCGCCAGCGGGCCAATCTCATTGCACGCTCCTTCTCCACCTGTTCTCTCTCCTTCTCCACCCTTTGCATGTATTTTCTAAGCTCTTCGCTCCAAATGGGATCATTGTATGCCAACATCACGAGCTCGTCTAGCATGGTAGCATCAGCGTCCTCGGCATCCTTATCAACACCTTCGAGAACCAGGAGACCTTCGGATGACTTGATAGGGAATTGCTCTAGCCTTCCCCCAACTGCCTTCTCTCCAGCCCCATCACCGATAATGGATTGGCCATCATGTTTGTGTGTGCGCAACCATCCTTCATAACAATCTATGCGATGCAAAACTTGGAAAGGCATGATGAGGGAAGGGTTCATTCGTTTAAACTGAATTCAATGGCAATTAAAAAACTGCCAGTGATGAAATGAAAGACCCACCGGCCTTGATATAGGCATAACGAACCGTTTACGAATGACGAGAATGAATGAATCTCTAAACCAGTTTACGAAATCGAGTGGTGCTCCGAAAGCATCAGGTGTGGGGAGATCAAATGACAAAGGTGGAAGTGGGAGAAGAAATGCCTTGGTAGCGTCAGAAAGTTCGTCATAGGCGAGACGAGCTCCACCACTCCTTGAGAAGGAAACAATAGGGTAGACCTCCAGTATGTAAGAGCTACCTGCCAGGAACTCTATGTGATGGATGAATGCAAAATGTTGAGGGCTTGATCCATTTGAAGTGGGCGGGAGACTTGTCCCAACAACAGTTGCTTCGTTGTCAACACGTCCCCCTAACTGTATGCGCTCCGGAATTCTGACAAGAATGCACTCGCCAGAGGAAAAGATAGGGGCTCCATCATCCAGTGAAAGAGGGGGTCCAAGATGGTATTCTGGTTGCATAGACAAACCCAGGGTATTGCTCGCCATCAAGAAAGAGGAACTGCGACTTGACACAGTAAGCGAAGCGTCGTTGTCATTTGTCGTAAATATTCGGCTGAGCCAAGTGGAGATAAACGCTGGAGAGTGAGGGCAAGAGAGAGCCCGTATGTCTAAGGTGTATTAGCCGCGTAGCGTCTTATATATGGCCCCTTTCTCTTTTATTCTAGGGGTGTGTTTGTCCACCTTTGTCATGGCTGCGGGCACTGTCACGCGTGTGACATGTGCTCCATCTCGATACTTGTCTAGTCGCAGTGGTTTCTATAGAGGCCTTGGACCTACAATCCTTGGATACCTTCCTACATGGGCTATCTACTTTGCAGTCTACGACGGTATCAAGATCCACTTTGGACAACAACCTCTCGGAGTTCTTCCCTCCGCTGTCTCTTACTCAGGATCTCATACCCCAGATCGACTATATCCGGCCGCGCAGGTGAAGGGTTATCAACTGGTTATACGCGAACATCCATGGTCGTTACATATCTTATCTGCTATGCTCGCCGGTGCGACAAGCACACTATGTACCGACCCGTTATGGTTTATTAAGACACGTTTCATGGTAAGCTTGTTCGGTCTATTCTCACCCTTCTGTTTGCATGTCCCTTCTTACATTGTCTTTCCAACGCTATTCTCGTCGTAGACTCAGTCTCGCGACGAAATCAAATACCGACACACATTAGACGCCGCAATTAGAATATTCCAAACAGAAGGAATTGGGGCCTTTTATCGCGGACTACTACCGAGCCTATTGAGTATTCTTCACGTTGCTGTTCAATTTCCACTGTACGAACAACTCAAAGTCATGGCTCGTAAGCACCTCGTTTCCGTTGTCATTTTTTCCATTTGACGCGTACGTTGTGTGGTAGAAGGAGATTCGAACAAACCACTACCAAGCGAAGAGATACTCATGTGTTCTGCCATGGCTAAAATGACAGCCTCAATTGCAACTTACCCTCATGAAGTCATACGCACACGCTTACAGACTGAACGACGACCACTTTCTGACATCTCGTCGGATGGGATGATCAAGCCATGGGGGGGTGTCATGCATACGACGAAAAAGCTTATACAGAAGGAGGGTTGGGTGGGGCTTTATAAAGGTTTAATCTATTAACCTGTTGCGAACGGTTCCGAACAGTGCGGTGACAATGTTGACGTGAGTACCCTCCATCTTGTTAAATTGTTACCCGACTTATAGTGTCTAATCATAGCTATGAACTACTGATGAGACAGCTATCATATTATCGGACTTGAGTGGACATACTCACACCTCTCATACATAACATACATGCAGTTATCGTTATGTGTTTTCACTATAGTTTGTTGGAACAATCAATTGCACTACAGTACCCTTTGTTAACTGTGTATTTCTATTAACTCAAACTTTCTCAGTTATTTCAAGTGATATTGCATAACTCATCTAATCTTCTGCCACCTAATCTACTGTGATTACAGCTTAGTGTCTTACCTTATCTGTTACTCTGTGAAACTTATTCATGTGTGTTACAGTGAAAGAGTATATTGGGTCAACATCATTCTTGCTATACAGCCCACCAGTACACTATCAAGCCTATCATTTTGTTAATTCCATGAACTATAGAGAGAAAGATACTTACAATTGCACCATTCTTCAGCAATAACATAATACATTTAGTATTCCCTTTCTGAATAGATGCTTCCAATGCATTTTTATACTTTCCACCATTAGCATTGATGTCTACTCCATTTTTCAGGAGAAGCTTGACAAATTTGACATGTCCTCCATAAGATGCAGCCTGCAAAGCTGTCCCATATTTCCCACCTTTGGCATTGAGATGTGCACCCTTCTCCAGAAGCAGTTTTCCAAGTTTGATATTACCTTGGCTTGCAGAAAACTGCAATACATTTCCATATTGACCACATTTAGCATTGATGTCTGCACCATTGTCCAGAAGCAGAGAAATAACATCAATATGATGTTTGCATACTGCAACATGAAGAGAATTTGCATATATGGCTCCTCTGTCCAAAATCAGCCTGACAACTTCCACACTGCCTTTAAATGATGCAGCCTGCAAAGCACTCCCATATTTTCCACCCTGAGCATGGACATCCACTCCTTTGTCCAAAAGCAACTTGACAACTTCCACATTGCCTTTGTATGATGCAGCTTGTAAAGCATTCCCATATTTTCCACCCTGAACATGGATATCTGCTCCTTTGTCCAGAAGCAGCTTGACAACTTCTACATTGCCTTTATATGATGCAGCTTGTAAAGCATTCCCAAAAGCTCCACCCTGAGCATGGATATCTGCTCCTTTGTCCAAAAGCAGTTTGACAACTTCCACATTGCCTTTACATGATGCAGCCTGTAAAGCATTCCCAAATGCTCCACCCTGAGCATGGACATCTGCTCCTTTGCCCCAAAGTAGCTTGACACCTTCCACATTGCCTATATATGATGCAGCCTGTAAAGCATTCCCATAAAATCCACCCTGAGTGTGGGCAATTGCTCCTTTGTCCAAAAGTAGCTTGACAATTTCCACATTGCCTTGAGATGATGCAGCCTGTAAAGCATTCCCATATTTTCCACCTTGAGCATGGACATTTGCTCCTTTTTCCAAAAGTAGCTTGACAATATTTGCATTGCCTTGAGATGATGCAGCTTGCAAAGCATTCCCATATTTTCCACTCTGTGCATGGACATCTGCTCCTTTTATCAAAAGCAGCTTGACAATTTCCACATTGGATTGATATGATGCAGCCTGCAAAGCATTCCCATAAAGTTCACCCTGAGCATGGACATCTGCTCCTTTGTCCAAAAGCAGCTTGACAACTTTCACATTACCATTCAATGATGCAGCCTGTAAAGCATTCCCATATTTTCCACCCTGAGCATGAACATCTGCTCCTTTGTTCAAAAGCAGCTTGACAATTTCCACATTACCATTCAATGATGCAGCCTGTAAAGCATTCCCAAAAAGTCCACCTTGAGAATGAACATCTGCTCCTTTGTCCAAAAGTAGTTTTTGACAACTTTCACATTGCATTGATATGATGCAGCCTGTAAAGCATTCCCATATTTTCCTCCCTGAACATGGACATTTGCTCCTTTGTCCAGAAGCAGTTTGAAAACTTCCACATTGCCTTCATATGATGCAGCCTGTAAAGCATTCTGATATTCTCCACCCTGAGCATGGATATTTGCTCCTTTATCCAAAAGCAGCTTGACAACTTCCACATTGCCTATATACAGTGGGCAACAAAACTGTAGCAATGTTTGGCAATCACAGAAGGATTGGTGTCTAGGGCAACTAGTAAAATAGAAACAAATAAGTAAAAATATAGATAAGATAGCCCTGACCCTTAGCTTTAATTTGGCACCTCATTGTACTTATTTGGTTATGTTTATGCTGAGATATAAATTCCTTTTTAAGCAGATGCCATTGCTACAGTTTTGTTGCTGATGTTTTTATATCAAATATTGGTATATTCTAGTACTTTGTATACCCCCCTTTTGCCTCTATCACTGCCTTTACCCTCCTAGGCATGCTTTCAATCAAGTCCTGACACACCTTTGGTTCAATTTTGTTCCACTCTGTCTCCACCCTCTCCCACAGTTCTATGATTCCAGATGGGGGTGTTTCATATTCTGCAAGTCTCCTCTTGATGTATGTCCAGAGTTGTTCAATTGGATTAAGGTCTGGAGACTGTGCTGGCCACAATAGAACCTCTATCCCATTGTCCTGGAACCATTGCTTGGCCTTTTTGCAGGTGTGCTTAGGGTCATTGTCCTGCTGGAAGATGATATCTTCTGTGTTCTTGCTGTAATATTCAAGGCTTGCTTGAAGGTCCTCCTCTAATATGGCCACATAGAGGTCCCCATCCATCCTACCATCAATCTTGCAAGCATAGCCAGGCCCATCCCACATCATACACCCCCACACCATAACTGATCCTCCACCAAACTTTAGTGTGCCACTCACTAGCCTGTCACTCAGACCCTCCCCTGCCTTTTTCCATGCCCATTTCCTTCCATCTGACCCTAGCCTGTTGATCTTTGTCTCATCTGACCACACCACCCTCTTCCAGTCCTCCACAGTATAGTCTTTGTGTGCCAATGCAAAGTCTAACCTTGCCCTCTTATGCCTAGCAGTAAGAAGAGGCTTCTTTTTCTTTACCACTGCCTTCATCCCTGCTTTCTTCAAGTACCTCCTAGTTGTCTGTGCTGAGAGTGGCTGATTGATGACATCCTGGAGGGTCCTGGTGACATCCATAGCTGTGTCAACCTTGCCAGAGCTGATGAGTTGAATGGCATGATTGACATTTCTGTCAGAAAGCTTGGTAGGGTGGCCACCAGATGACTTGGGCAGGTAGGGGAGGTGCCTTCTATGATATCTGGAGATGGTGGTGTGATGTATGCCAGTGCTGGAGGCCACCTCATGAGCAGAATGGCCAGCATTGAGGAGGGAGAGGATGTGGGATTGTTGAGCAGCAGAGAGTGCCTTCATGGTTGGTTCCAAGAGTTGTTATGGTCTGTTTGGTGCATGTTCAACTTGTTAAACAATGTCACATGACTTTAAGCCTGGACACATGACCTGCAGATAGCGGTTTTGTGTTCCCTCCCTGTCAGCAACAAAACTGTAGCAATGGCATCTGCTTAAAAATGAATTTATATCTCAGCATAAACATAACCAAATAAGTACAATAAGGTGCCAAATTAAAGCTAAGAAGTAGGGCTATCTTATCTATATTTTTACTTATTTGTTTCTATTTTATTAGGTGTCCTAAACACCAATCTTTCTGTGATTGCTAAACATTGCTACAGTTTTGTTGCCTACTGTATGATGCAGCCTGTAAAGCATTCTGATATTCTCCACCCTGAGCATGGATATTTGCTCCTTTATCCAAAAGTAGCTTGACCACTTCAACATTGCCTTGATATGATGTAGCCTGTAAAGCATTCCCACATTTTCCACCCTGAGCATGGACATTTGCTCCTTTGTCCAAAAGCAGTTTGACAATCTCCACATTGCCTCGATATGATGCAGCTTGTAAAGCATTCCCATATTCTCCACCCTGAGTATGGACATTTGCTCCTTTGTCCAAAAGCAGCTTGACAACTTCCACACTGCCTTGATATGATGCAGCTTGTAAAGCATTCCCAAAAGCTCCACCCTGAGCATGGACATCTGCTCCTTTATCCAGAAGTAGCTTAACAACTTCCACATTGCTAGTCAATGATGCAGCCTGTAAAGCATTCTGATATTCTCCACCCTGAGCATGGACATCAGCTCCATTGTCCAAAAGTAGCTTGACAACTTCCACATTGCTTTGAGATGATGCAGCCTGTAAAGCATTCCCATAAAATCCACCCTTAGCATGAACATCTGCTTCTTTGTCCAAAAGTAGCTTGACCACTTCTGCATTGCCTTGAGATGATGCAGCCTGTAAAGCATTCTGATATTCTCCACCCTGAGCATGGAGATCTGCTCCTTTTTCTAAAAGCAGTTTGACAACATCTGCATTGCCTTGAGATGATGCAGCCTGTAAAGCATTCCCATATTTTCCACCCTGAGCATGGATATTTGCTCCTTTATTCAAAAGCAGCTTGACAACTTCCACACTGCCTTTCAATGATGCAGCCTGTAAAACATTCCCATAAAGTTTACTTTGAGCATGGACATCTGCTCCTTCATCCAACAGCAGCTTAACAACTTCCACATTGCCTCGAGATGATGCAGCCTGCAAAGCATTCCCATAAAGTTCACCCTGAGCATGGATATCTGCTCCTTTTTTCAAAAGCAGCTTGACAACTTCCACATTACTTTGATATGATGCAGCCTGTAAAGCATTCTGATACTCTCCACCCCAAGCATGGACATTTGCTCCTTTGTCCAAAAGCAGCTCAACAATCTCCATGTTACCAGTCAATGATGCAGCTTGTAAAGCATTCCCATAAAATCCACCCTGAGAATGAACATCTGCCCCTTTGTCCAAAAGCAACTTGACAATTTCCACATTGCCCTCTGATGATGCAGCCTGTAAAGCATTCCCAAAAAATCCACCCTGAACATGGACATCTGCTCCATTGTCCAAAAGCAGTTCAACAACTTCCATATTGCCTTTCAATGATGCAGCCTGTAAAGCATTCTGATATTCTCCACCCTGAGCATGGACATCTGCTCCTTTATCCAAAAGCAGCTTGACAACTTCAACATTACCTGCATATGATGCATCCTGTAAAGCATCCCCATAATATCCACTGTTACAATTAAACGTCTTTACAGTAACGACTTTACGATACGTCTTCACTTTTCTCACGATGTCCTTGTTTACATTGTTCGTTAACATTCTGGATAAGACCGGACTTCTATTTTTACTTTACTATGACATCACTTCAGTCATATGATCTTTCCATCATATCCCTTACGCTTCTATTATCAACGAACATAGTAACATACATACATAAACACATACATACTCCGAGTAGTATATAAA